>VNJU01009365.1:0-173421 GCA_008042675.1 Drosophila seguyi | reverse complement strand
GAAAGGGAAGCGGGGGAAAAGGGGGGGGGGAAGGGGGGGGGGGGGGTGAAGTGGCGAGAAGTGCAGAACGCACATAAACAGAGGCGCATAAGCGGCCATATAATCACTTCAATCACGTTTGCATAATTGTTCAATTATGAAGCAATTACCGCAAGCGATGGCCGTCGACGTCTCAGTGGCTGTCCCTTTCCCAACTCCCATCCTTCGGTTCTCTGTTCCCATCTCATTCGCACACCCACACACACGCTCTTGGGGTGATTGGTGCTTTTTGGGGTTTCCGGGGCGACCGCGAGTGTTATCAGTAATATGCCAAAAACCGAAAAACTATGCCTGGTAGCCGAAAATCATCGGCATACACACACACACACAAGTAGGAGGGGGTTTCCCTGTAAGTCCCACCCACAGGACGAGCCCCTTGGATCCCCTTTGGTCCACTCCAGGAGCTCACAGCTTGTATTGGTGTGTCATATTAATTAAGCGTTTGATTACCAACCAAAACTCACACACATACAGTTGCGGTGCGAATTATAGGGTTACTTTAAACTATCGTTTGCTTTCATATATTGAAATTTGAAAAATCGATAAATATCGAATTAAATTTTAGGCTCGATAATACCAAAAAATATTAGAAAAATGTTAATTTCATATTTTTGTGTATTTTCCAGTAATGTTTTTTCGTTATATCTAAAGATTGATGTATATATTGTCTTTAGCTTTAAATATAGATACAGTATCCATTTATCGATATTTTCGACCATTTAAAAAAATATACTTTTGAATATCAAAAGGGGGAAAACTAGTTTATAGCTAATCTATCTCCCTAAAGATATAAAATTCTTAAAGAAAATTTATTTTGATATAATTTTATTGCAAAGAATTTTCTTTTAACAAATTTTATTAAAATTTTTTTTTTATAAATATAAAACCTAAAATTTTGACAGCACCTGTACGCATTCAATGGGAAATCCATTTGGATTTAGTTCGATATTCCCGGTTTTTTTTTCCTCTTGGACTGTTGGGTATTTTTGGGGTTTCCCGTTAAGTGGCCCCGGGATCGAGATGCTGGGCAAAGGGGGCGTGGCAGCGGGAAATCAGAATCGGCATAATTGCATGCAATTTTTATCGCCGCGAGGACAGATGCCCAGCAAATGAAGCTGAATGGGAATGGCAATTGGCGATGACGAGGAGAACGGGATGACCAGGATGACGTGGCTGGTAGGTAAGAGGATAAGGGTTATGGGATATGGCCAATAGTTGCACTTAACTGGCTGATAATCGGCTATGCAGAAGTGGATAAACTTAATAATTGCAACATTCGGGATTGGGAATGGGAGTGGGACTGAGAATGGGTGTGTTTTGGTGACTTTTTGGGGAATAAATCAAAGGGTTTTGTGGATGGAAAATGTGAAGAGAAGTGGGTTTTAGGAGGGTTTTTCTCTAAAATTAATTTTTAGTACTAAGATCTAATCATTGTTAGAATCTAATGATTGTTAAAAGGTTAAAATTAGTAATTAAAAATATAGAACATAAGGCAAAGGGGATATTTGATGTGTGTCATTAACAAGCATAACAAAAATTGGTTTAAAAAACACAAGTTTTTCGGTTACAGGAATTTTTTAAAATTGATTATATATACTTTCAAGTCATACTTTAGTTTTTCACAACAGTTAAAATTCAAGGAAACACAACTTCAGCCCTTTTTAATTTTAAAAATATTAAAACTACAAAAACTCTGATTTTTTAAACCCCTTTAAAAGCTGTTTTTAAAGCCACTTCCATTTAAATAAAACAAAATAAATTGAAAATATGTAACTCAGCTTTGATTCAAGCGGAAAAGCAAGAAAATTAAGTACAAAAGCTAATTAAAAGTTGGGAAAATAGTTAGCAATGCATATATACATAAATATATGCTGGTGCCAAATCCATTTTCACCATTTTCGTAAATAATTCAAGAGCATTTCAGCTTGCCCCAAATGGAATTCTCCATGTTAATGTAAGCCTAATGATTTTCTAATTTAAATTAAGCGCAGGAAAACCGCAATAATTGAAATAAGAGAAGGAACTGATGAAAGCGATTTGCCCCCACCACAGTGAGTCGCCGGAATTGTTAATGGACATTGCTCATCCGCCATGTGGTCGCTTCATTAGAGGTCCCGTGTAACCTGTTATATCATCCACACCAACCCAATCAACCAACCAACCAACCATCCGTGTGGGCAGTTATCAAAATTAGGCATTGGCATAAATTAATTGAAAGCCAGAAAGCCAGCGACTGACCAACTGACCAACTGACAAGCTCACCGACCGACTGATGGATTGGCGAACTGGCCGCCAGATCTACTAAATGAGTGCTCACCATCAATTAACGTTGACAAATGGAAAAATGGGCGAGATTGCGACGAGGATGGTAATGGGGGATGAGGGTATGGGTATAAGGATGGTGGCCAGTGTCCAGTGTCCAGTGGCTTTCGATGGTTTTTCGGGGGGAGGAGGGAAAGGCGACAATTCGATGACAACGGGCAGCTAATTGGCGCCCGGCTGAGGCCTCCCTCCGCCCCAAACAAAAGCCAAAGAAATGACAATAAAACTGGCCGATTAGGATGGCGACACACACGCACTGGCACACTTACGCCGCCAGGATACAGGATACAGGATACAGACACGGCCAACGATATCCTAACGAGGCTAAAAGCGGCATTAAGTATCAATCATACAAGCCGACCGACCCAGCGCCATGTGAGCCAAAGCGAGCGCAAATAAAGGCGAACGGTAGGCGTCATTAAATTAGGTGTTTGGGTTTTTATATTACCCTGTAAAATTCGAATTTTATTTATTTATTTGTATTTTAAATTATTCTGCTTGGTAAACATAATTAAAAGGTTAATTAAGGTACCCTGTAAAATTATAATTTTATTAATTTATTTGTATTTTGAATTATTCTGTTTGGTAAACATAATTAAAAGGTTAATTAAGGTTTGTTTCGTTGTTTATTATTTTTTTAACTGCAAGTTTGGATTTTATTTCGCTGAGTTTTAGTTATAAAATTAGAGGTATGATATTTAAAGATGGTTCAAATAATTTTATCTTGTAAAATTCAACTATTATTTATTGGCTTCATATTTTAGTATGATTTTTTTAGATCTAATTCAATATTAAAAAATAATTTAAAGGATAATTCTAATATATTTTTCTATGATTTGATTTTTGCCATATTTTGCCTGTGGCTTAGCTTTAAAATTAAAAGTAACATGTTTATTAATGATATATATTTATTAAACCAGCTTTAAAAATTTTAGAAAAAATTAAATTTCATTAAATTTTAATCAGTAAAAGCGACAACCATTTTTTTATTTTAGAAAATAGTATTTTTTAAGTACAAGTGTGGCACTTTGGCATTAAATATTTTATAATACCATTCATAATTAAAAACTAATATATTATACCTTAATAATAACTTATATTTATAATAATATAATAAATCTAATTTAATATGAATTCCACCATAAAACCCATTAACTCCAACACTCGCCAAATTCCAGGGTAAACCCGAATTTCGTTTGTTCCCTTTTGAAGAGGGCCCCCCAAAAGCAGGACACACGTGTGCGTGTGAGCCCAGGGGGGTGGGGGCAGGGAAGGAGATCCTTTTTTTTGTCTTGTGTGTGTGCGTGTGTGTGCGATTATCGGTCGCCCGTTGCTTGTTACACGTCTAATCTGTTAAATCCTGTTTACCAAGATTACAAATCAATTGTGGCCAGGAAATAAAAACACATGTGGTTCTGTGGCCCAGGCCGGTCCACACCCCCTCGTTGCCAAATATTCCGCGCCACGCCCTCGCCACCCTCTCTTGTAGCTCTATCAGTGACGAGGGTATTATGTGGGGTGTTTTTTTTTCTATAGATATTATTTTTTCTTTTTGTTCAAGGGGAAGTACCCTTGAGCCTTGAAAAATGACCAAGATCATTTTTTTATGGGTAATTTGTTTGTGGTCTTAATAAATAGAAAGTTATGATTGTGATGGGTTTGCAAAGGCATTTATTAAAAATAAAATAGAGAAGATATAATTAGTAAAGTTAGGAGTTTACAACAATTTAAGGAAATATAAAATATGTTTAAATATATTTATAAAGCTTTATATTTGGTGTTCAGTATTTCAACGTTTTGATTTATTGATTTACATTTAAATTTGCCCAAAATATCACTTATTTTGTTGTAGGTTTCTTGGTTTATTTTTTTTCCTCACAAAAATATATATTCTGTAAGCTTTATATTTTTGTTTTGTATTTCAAGGAACTTCTGGTTTATTGCGTATCTTTTAATTAGTCCAAAATATCACTTATTTATCAGTAGGGTTTTTATTTTATTTTTATAATAATTTTACCTAAATCTATTATATTTTCTTAATAATAAACTTTCAGTACAGAGTTTATTTTGCTAAAAATCCTAAATATTAATAATTATTTTTACAGTTATAATAACTTTTCACATATATTTATGTTAGTAAAATGTGAGCCATATTATTGAATTTATGTTCATAATTATATAATTAATATTTATTGTTTATATTTCGTTTTCCACCTTATAATCACTTCACGCCATAAATTACTCACCAAATTTCTTTTTTTGGGAGTGTGTTATATATTTATTTCCTGCTGATTTATTTATTTACCCATAAATATTCCTTAGTCGAGTGTAGGAAATTCAGCTTTCCGTCAAGACGGTTTCCTTTTCTTTTCTTTTTTTTTGTTTATAATTATTGACTTGAGCCATGCATGTGCCTTCGATTAGCACCTACTTACCCCTAACCAGCCCCCAGGCCACCCTCGTGACAAAAGAAAGACCTTTCCATATCAATGGCACTTTTTTTTCCGTTGTTGTTTTCTCCCTTGCCAACAAAGAAATTGTTGGTTTTGGTTTCGGTTTCGGGTTTCGGGTTTTGGTTTGACATCTCTTTGGGCGAGGGGGTAGAAAAGGGAATGGATTTGGGTACAAGGCGCTGGATATATATATAAATATATATATATATATATGGGGGGATTGTGTTGGTGACTATAATTGATGTTATCAAAATATTGTTTGTGGCGTAATTTATCAATAAACACCAATCGAGTGGAAATAATTTGATTATGCTTGATTTGCTTTTGAGGCATATTTGTGGTGTAAACAGTAAATCCCACCCCCTCCAGACGTACACACACATGCGACACATCAAACCACCGACCCACCAACCCACCAACCCACCAACCCACCAACCCCCCAACCCACCTTTATCTCTGTACATATCAAAGGGATGGCGGGTAAAAAAATAAACCCCTTTCATTGACTTAATGTGCATAATTTATGCGACTTTAAAGCTTTGCCCATTAATTAGCTGTTAATCAACACTGGCCAACACATAAAAGTTAACCAACTTGATATTTAATTGTCAATTTGTGCTCAGCGCGCTCCAATGATTTTCCGCTTTTCCGAGCTAACCAGCTACCCAGACTTGCCCGCCAAATCGCTGGCCATGTAAAGTGTTAATAATGGGATTAAATTCGAACACACACACACACACATGCACACACACATTGATCGCTTATTATATCTACATGTGTTTAATTGCTAATCCTGCAAAATTAATGAGCGGCCAAGCGACCGAAAAGCCTCAAAGTATGCTCTGCACGCTCATGTATAAACTCGCTAATATTTAAACTAATTTGAAAAGGTTTCATCAATTCAATGGAATTTGCAATTGCATAAAAAAGAAACTTGGCATTCCCATTTAAAGATTGCATTATTAATGTTAAACAATTGATTTAATTTACAAAAAAGGGGGGAAATAAATATTGAATTCCTACTTTTCATTTATTTTTATTGTGAGAAGTTTATTAAAAAAAAAATAAACTAGGTTACTGTGGAGAAATTCTAGATATAGAATATAGAATTTAGAAAGGCTTAAATGAATAAATATATATATACAACAAAATTTAATCTAACATTGCTTAACATTTAAATCTAAAATTGAAAAACAGCATGAGAAAGTCGCATTGGATATTCTATTAGGAAACTTCTGTCAAAAGGAACATAATGTCGAAAGAATATTTTACTTTTTATCGGAATTACGCATTGTATCATATCGAAAATATCGCAAAGTTTGATGCATTGCAATTTAAAATATCGAAAAATATCGTGTTTAGCTTTCGATATATATATATTTTTTTTAATAATCATGTAAACAAATTTTTGTTTTTATTTATTTATTAAATGTATTGGAAAGACAAATTAATGCAAACTCTATTACTGTTTGATTTAAAAATCAAATAAATCAATTAAATTTTCCGGAAAATGTTATCAATTATCGATACAGTATAAATTTTATTAGACATCACAAACTACAACACAATTGTTCAATAACTTTAATTTATTTATTATTTAATTTTAATATTTGTGTATATATACATTTACTTAGTACTTATTAAATCTTATATTTTACTTGGCATGCATCACTAGCTCATCAAATTGTAATCTCTAAATTGGATTTTATTATCTCCACTTCCTCAAAATATTTCTGTCAGTGCAGTCTAGTGCTGAAATTAAAAGTCATGTCCATTTCCGAGAGCCTCTTGACGTTTATTTCCAGTCAAAATTCGTATGTTTATGTCCTTTTACAACGCGCATACTTAATTTGCAGCTTTTCTGGTCCTTTATTTTTTGTTTTGTTTTTACGACTACTCTCAGATTTGTTGGCTTAAGTTTCTGTGTCTAACTCCTGTCTGCAATAGAGACAGACAGACAGACAGACAGACAGAGAGACAGAGGGAGCAAGAGAAAGAGAGAGAGAGAGAGGTTGAGACACACGTGACTAACGCTTTATTACCATTTTTCTTCATTAATTTAATTTTTTCGTCTGCAGTAAACTGCTTTCGTATGCAATTTTATTGTACTTTTGTACTCGTGCCTGCTGCTCTCTGTTGTTGTTACGTTCTCCACAGTTTTCCGCCTCCTTTGCCCCCCTCCTCGCCACCACTTGGGCATCATCTTTGCTCCTGTTAATCCTGCAGACTCCTCTGCTGTTGGGAGGGGGGAAAAAAAGGAAAAACAAGCCAAGTCCTGCTGCTGCTGCTTGTGCTGTTGTTTTTATTTTTTATTGCCGCGCAAAAATACAAGTTTGACTGCCTCGGCAATTGTTTTTGGCATTGTGTGTGTTGTGTGTGTTCGGTGTTCGTGGCTTTACCCTATTTGCGGGGTATCCAAAGTCTCCCAAAATGAGCGATATATCTTCATTTGATTGCTGCAAATTGTGTTTTTATTATTTTCCATGTTATCGATAAATAAAAGACAATTTTTTCGCTTGAGAAAAAAATATTTTAATGCAATTGGAGTTAAGTGTATATCGAGCAAGAGCAGAATTTGATACATCGATAGAATTAATTTTGATATATTGATTTTGTAATCGATGTTATCGAAAAATATTAGAAAAAACTTGTTATTATATTTTATTTCATATAATTATTATTATTATTATTATCACTTATTATTTTTATAGTCTTGTGGCGATAACACAAATAAAATCTGTGTATATCTTTCATACTCCATATCCCAGCAATTAAATATATAGTTATATACCGATCCTCTACCATATCTTAACATAAAAATATCGAAATTATCTTGAAATATCATAAAACTAGTGTTTTATATTTAATTATTTATATTATTATTATATCCTTGTATTATTTGTATTATTTCTTCCTATTCCAATTTTATTGGGAATATACATCAAACAGAATCTCTATATATCACACATATATCGCAATAAATCGCATGTTATCGATTTAAATATCGACTCTCTAAAGCAAGCAAATTCATATGCTGGTCCAAAGTGTAGTCTACTTTCCTGCGTTAGTTGTTTGTTATTGTCCATACCCCTCGCGTACTCCGCCTATGTATTTGCCAGGGGGGTCCTCGCCCCCCTGCCGCCGCCAGTGCTTTGTGGGGCTTTTGTTTCGCTTTGGCTTTGCAGTTTTCGCTTTGTGCCTGGCTTTTCCACACAGCGAGGAGGAGAGACAGGGAACGAGAGAGGGAGGCAGAGAGAGTTTTCCTTTACCAGTTGGGTTTTCTATGATGGCAAATTGTTTGCATTATTTATGGCATATTTTCGAAGATTTATAATGGAGTCGCAGTCGCTCTCCCTACTCCACCCCTCCCCCTCCGAGCAGACCCAATCATATATTAATGAGTATTGGCCGGGCCTGCTGCTTATTATATATTCGATCAAATGATTTCCCCTGATTTCTTTGAGTTCCACTCCGTCCTGCCTTACATTTGATTTCTTTTATTTTTTTTTTATATATATTTTCCATCGTCTTTGAGTTGATTTTTTTTTTGTGCCGACTACTGGTCCTCGCTTTTGATGAAAGTTTTTTTGTTTGGTCCAAGTGTTTGGCCATTTTAGACCCCTCTTGCTGTTGGAAAACTTCCTACTTTTTCACATTTTACGAGCAATTAAGCGAAAGATGGCAAAGTACTTGGCCAAAAAAAAAGTGTGTGCATACACGGAGAATAGTCAAGGTGGAATTGGGTCAGGAATTTGCTTGAATATATTATTAAATTGTTTACTTTATTATATATTAAATTCTAAAAAAAAATAAATATATAATTTTTTACCTTATAATATCAAAATGAAGGTTTTAGGTTAGTTGTAAAACATAAATATAACATAAAAAATTACCTTCTCTAAAAGTTATGATTTATTTTATGCTTAAAATAAAAATAATACATTTAAAAAAATATATACATATGATTGATGATATATACATATGATTTTTTACTTAAGCTTAATTTGCAGACATATTCTTAAGGTAAAATATATTTAATTAAATTATATAATTAAATCAAATTATATATATATAATTAGAAACAGATATAAATATATTTTTCTAACGTAATAAAATTAAAATCAAGGCTGCTAGGCTATAGCACACTTATATATTATTTAAAATTAGTGTTTGTTATAAATTAAAGTAAACAATATTTAAACAATATTAAAATATATATTAAAAATATACTTTTTATCCCATAAATACTATAAATTTCACAAGCCTTTTTTGTTTTGTAAACCAAATAAATACTTCATTTGCAATTGCCTTTCTCCAATTACAAAATTTGTGTTGCATTTTGTATATTGTTTTAGTATTTTCCTATTTACAAAACATAAAGAGTACATTTAAATTTTGTTAGCAACTCTAAAAGGATGTATTTTAATATGTAAAGCACTACAAAAAAAAAATTAACAAAATAAGACACTAGCTTAAGGCAGTGTTGATTTTTCCTATGTGCATATGTATTAATGTGGAAAAGTTGCCTAGACCGCTGCTGTCTCGCTCGCTCGTAATATCCTCTCTTTCACACAATCATAAATATTTTAATATGCTCAAAGGTTGTGCGAGTATGTGTGTGTGTGTGCGAGTGTACGTCACTGGAGCAGGCATCAAAGTTTTAACCACATGCCAGCAACTATTTTCACTTGGCCCAGACCCAGCCCCAGTCCCCGCCCAATTCCTACCGATTTTCCCCGCTGCATTTTCCGCATCCACATCCACATCCACATCCTTGCCTTCGTCCGCTCCCGGGCCCTTGCAGAATGCAAAAAGTTAATTAATAAAACATCAAAAAGTTCTACGTTTTTGTGTTACAATAAACTTTATATAAACTCCATGCATTTTACGCTCTTAAGCGGACCGTCGGACCGTCTAACAAAAATAACAGAAACAACTAAAAATAACGGAAGCAATAAAGGCAACAAAAAATAAGAAAAGTAACAAGATACGGAAAAAGAGTTTTGACCGAGACTAGAAATACTCTTTCTAAAAGAGATATGAACTAAAATAATTTTGTTGTAGTGCATTTTATAGGCTCTTTATTTAAATAATTAAACTGTCAAATAATTGTGTTAAAAATAGAGTAAATATGATTTGAAAATATATTTTTAATTTGTTGTTCAGCTAAATGCATATACTTTTAGATAGAACAAAAAAAAACAACAACAGCAACGAAAACAAATTTTGGAGCTGCAAGAACAACAACCCTTAGCGTTGACTTTGACGTTGCCCGAAAACTGTCTAAAAATCACAACAACAAAAAAATCAGAGAAGAGCAGTGCCAGCAGCAGCAGCAACAACAATAAACATTTAAATAGTTTAGTTAACATTTTGAGTGAAACGAGGGCGGGGGCCAATTTTCGATTTCTGTTTTTTCCCAAGTTAAATGAAAGTTCACACAAACCGAATGTTTTCCCTTTAATTACCTTGGCTAAGTACAACCACTTAATAAAAATATTATTATATTTGCAAGTCCTTTAAAAATATATCCCCTCAAAGTACACACACACACATTCCAATGTCTAATATTTTGGCTAATCAACTGCAATGGGAAGATGGCTAATTTAAGAGCATTTAATAAACAGTTTACATTTCATTGAACAACTTTTGAAGTGGGAATATTAATGTGGCAATTGCATGGGGATTCCCCTTGCACTCGAGAGGCCCCAAAAATAAATGCTAGCCATAAAACAATCGAAAATGAAATTTAACACTCGGACTGTTTGAAATTTTTTGCGTGCAAAATAATTTTCACGTACAAGTCGTAAATTTGTTGGTACGTTTTCGAGTGCCATCCCTGGCACATACAATACCAATGCATCTGCATAAGGAGAAAAACTTAATAGCCAAAAATTTTTGAATAATTTACAAATGATTTATTTATACTTTATGGGCGTTTTGCGTTCTAGATTCAAAATGTATCTCTTTGAGATGGAATATAAAGCGCTTTAAGCACAGAGATTTTAGTTTGTTAAATATATATTTAAACAAATATATTTTATATATATATAGAGTTTAATATGATATCGAAAATATCGCTTTGATATATCGAGTTTTTAAATATAAAAAATTATGGTTTTTAACTTTATAATATATATTTTTTTTATAAATTTATGAATAATGTTGTTTATTTTTTATATTTCTTTATCAGAATCATTTCTTTATTCGTAGCACTATATTTTATCGAAAATATCGTAATATTTGGTATATCGAATTTTATAGCATAAAAAAAATATCGAATTATATATTTATAAAAGAATTGTTATGATTGTCTTTCCCTCTTTCTCCGAATTATTAAACTTATAAAATATATCAATGAAAATATTAACCTTTATGCTCGATATATCGCAACGTTTCGATATGTACACATATTTGTATATCGACTTTCACTTAAAATTTCGATAAATATCGTCCGTAGTTAAATGTCAATTTTAAACAATATTTAATTGGACATTTCTTGGGTTTTTTGCTTGTTGTTTTTATTTTCCTCAGTGAGATGCTGGAGTTTGGTTGGTGGAGATTCCAGGATTCTCGTTTTCCTGGAATTCAGAGTTGGGGTTATCATTTTTTTTCCCGAGGTTTGGGCGGTTTCGAGAGGGAGGTGGGGGCCACTGCAACTGGTTTATTTGCGACATCGAAACTTTCGCCAGTCGAAAAAGTTTGTGTAACGTTTTCTGCTGCTTCTGCCACTGCTGCCCGCTCTCTCCCCTCCTCTGTCCACTGCCTTCGAATTCGCACCAATTGGAGCATGGAGCATCCCTCTGGCAGTGGCTGTGGCAGCTTTAATTGGAGTCCGACTGGACATTTAATTGGACTGTGATTTGTGGTGCGCATCGCAAACGTATCAATAACATGCTGCAAATGTTTAAAAAACCTAAAATATATATGTATATATGTGAGGGGAGAAAGAGAGAAGAAGAGATGAGTTATCAATATCAAGGATAGTTTTACCAATTAACCAATAACTAGTTCTTCTTGCAAAATCCTTTATTAATTGAAGCTTTACCTTTAGGGAAATC
Organism: Drosophila seguyi; assembly: GCA_008042675.1. Taxonomy (NCBI): domain Eukaryota; kingdom Metazoa; phylum Arthropoda; class Insecta; order Diptera; family Drosophilidae; genus Drosophila; species Drosophila seguyi. Next base: position 161,546 of record VNJU01009365.1, on the reverse strand, counting down.
TAGCTTCAATTAATTCATAGAAAATACATTTGTTACAAATTTTAGCTGCACATTAAATATATTTCCCTGCGGGGTATTGAATTTAAAGAGAGACAGAGGAAGAGTGAGAGGGAGGAGAGGGAAGCCAGTGCAAAAATTATGCGGGCAGATGTCGGGACCTGTTTTGGGCGGCTTTCCCCCCACCCCCAGCCTTGTGTGGGTTTTTGTAACTCGCTTTGTGGTTGGACCGCAGAAACCGCACCGGTAGTTCAACCAGAAGACCTGCCAACTCCACATCCATCTGGCAGCAATATGGGACTCCTAGACACTCACTTACACCGCACCGCACCACAACCTTGGGACTGACTGGACCGGATTCTGGTCTGACTTCAAATCGGATGCCAATTAATTCTACGAAAATTAATAAATTTGCGGTAGGGTTTTCTATCAGCCATTAGGGGTGTTGATATAATGAACATAATTTGTGGCTTAAAATAATTATGGCAGAGGGAAAAGTTTTTAATGGAAAGCCAGGATTGCCTCTTGTTCAGTTTAGGTGGCGTGATAATGAATTTATTAAAGGAATTTAATTAAAATCAAAATTATTTATTAGTAGAATAAGTTTTCATTAGTTTAAGTTAATTTTTAATATATTTAATTAGTTTTTTAATTCATATGTAATATTATATAAAAATCCTTAGCTGCTTTTTAGTTCAAAATGGCTAAGATATGTCTAGCTTTATCATAACCTTAGAGGTCTCTCCTTTTTTCTAGCTTTAAGTTTAGTTTCCAATTTCACTTCCTTGCCTCATAAATATTTTATTTGAATTAATTGCCCTACTGTTAATGTTGGTTAACTTCCACCCATCTACACATTTTTCCTCCTCCCATTCATTTCCTTTCTTTTCTCAGCTTTCACTCAGTTGCAGTGTTTTGCCTGTGTTTGATTGTGGGATTTGCGGCCAGCCGAGAGAGTAGAGAGTCCCCAGAGGGGGAGGCTAGGGCAGTGGGGGGTTAATACCTGCGGCCTGCGGGGCACAACTCACCGGTTGCACCTTGCCAAAGATTAAATCATATTTAGCACAATGAGCGCGAGAGTCAGTACCGGGGGAAGGGTGTGCCGAGATTGTTTCAATATTTGCCAGTCGTTTATTTTGCGCTAATTTAAAACTAACATTATAAATATTGATGGGGCCGGGGAGGCATCCAGCATCCAGCAACCAGCAACCAGCATCCAGTAGCATCTGGAGTGGGTGGCACTTCTAATGCGAGTCGAAAGCGAAAGCAAAAGTATGACATGCCCCCTGTGGCCTTTACGCAGCCACTGGGTTCAGTGACTGACTGCTGGCTCCCAGCTCCCAGATCCCAGTTTCCAGTTTCCGCCCTGAGAGAATATCTGTCATGGTCGGGCGGTTTTAATAAGCCCACACTGAGAGAAATCTAAGGGGATATTATAGGGATTAAACAAAATTTGTATAGCTAAGGTTGTCCTTTAAAAAATCATATAAGATTACCAAATTATTTAAAGTAATTCTCATCCTTATAAATTAGGTAAAATATTATTTATCACTACATTTATTTTATTATTATTATTATTTGTTTATTTTATTTTTATTTACTTGTAAATATTTTATTTAAATTAAAATTTTATCATGCTCCATTGTAAATTTTAATATAATATTTAAGGTATCAGTTAAAATTATAATAATATTAATAAATTGATACAAACATGTTCCTTCTGAGACTCTGTGAACTTTAGACATAGCTCATTTTTTGCACCTTTCACCTATGATTTCTCTCAGTGTACTTAAACGTCTTGCCGGCTGGCAAACATTTGCCGTTCGCTTAGTTAACGGCCTGCCACAGGTAACGGCAAAGGTAACCGTAACGGTAGCCGAACATGGTTGAGTGCCCCTGACGCGGAGCGGTGCGAATTAAGCGCAAACAAACAGGCGCCTGCCGCTTGCCGCCTGCCGCCTGCCGCTTGCCACGATTGCCCCACCCCACCCGGACCCTCTTTGCACCCCAAAAACAAACGCCCACGCCCATGGCCACCCAGAGACCCATCAAATACACGCGTTCCAGGTATTTGGTAAGCCAGAGTTGCCACAACGAAAGGCTAGAACTCGAAAAATATAAAAATTATAATAGATTAGATTTAGATTTTAGATTATTATTTTTTTTATTTGTTAATAAACTTCATTAAGTGATAAAATTTATTCAAATTATTAATTTAAATATATATTTTTTAAATTAGATTAAATTAAATTTAGCTAGCTTTGATATTTATTTTTAAATAATTATATTTACCCTTCAAATTTGGTGAAAAACTAGCTAATTGATCAACACAACCAGAAAGGTGAAGCTGGGGTTAGGGAGCGTTCTTAGGGTCCCACGGCAATTGGTTCGCCGCTTTTGCTATCATTTTCGACAACTGTTACAAAGAGCCTAGCAGCAGCCAAGGAGATACCGGAAAGGATAATAGGTGGGTGGGATTTTTCCTGACCTAACTGAAGCACTCGATCGGTGGATTACCCAGTACTTTGAGAGATAAAGCTAAGAAATCCTTTCTGATCGGGCAACTCTGTGATCTTGATAGAGTGGCAACTCTAATTGGGGCTGGCAACTCTAATTGCAACACTTGAGAGACTGGTAACACTGCAACGCTTTTTTTTTAAGAAAGATCTAAGAGATCTAAAAATAAGTACTAATAATTTTAAGGATAAATAATTATTTAAGTATTTTGGTTATATATAAAAAAAAAGAAGGCTGCTTTCTAAATATGGCTAAAACCCATTGACCTATTGAAACAGTTGAGGCTTGAAAACCATGAAGCCATGATTCGTCAGTGGCCAAACGGTAGTCTCTGCTTCCTTTTCCCTTACTCCCCCCCTCTTACCTCTTCTGCTTTCGCACTTTTCCCCGCACGCTTTTCCGCTTTTGCTGCGTGGGCGCGAGTTGCGATGATTGATGACAATGTTGGGTAGTCGCTTATCCCGCTTTTCCCACCCAACACCGCGTCCCTTGGACCAGGGCTGCCCCGTAAACACAGCAAATAAAATTTTGCAATAAAAAGGAAATAAGAAATGTTTGTTAAAAGATGAGTGAAGTATTTTAAAAGTATTTATTTTTAATTTTTGTATAAAATTACAAATTACACACTTAATATTTGCCTATTTAAACTCAGTATATAAATAATATATTTATTTTAATACATTTTTTTATTTGCTGTGCATTTGAACTTCACCCCCCCTCTTTTCCGCCCGCCCGGGAAGCACGCAGAAGAACCGTTACGTTTGGGGCACACCTGCTAAGTTTCGTTATGGCTGTTGTTGTTATTCCTTTTACTTTTCTGATTTGTATGGATTTCCGGCTCGCTCTTTCCCCTTTCCCCCCCATTGTACTTCTTGCCACATTTCGCGTGGGTTTTTTCTTTCTAATGTTTATTTCATTTTGGTTATGCCTCCTCTGTCTTTTTGGTTTCAGTTTCAGCCGGCGAAACATATGTAAAATTCATAAAGCGACGGGGCAACTTTTCCCTTTTCGAGTTGAGGACTTGCCCGTTTAAGTTCCCACAATCCGCAGTCGGAACATCAGGCAAACATTTTAGCCATGGCCAAGGCAAACGCAAACATGGCAAAGATGGTCATGTTTTTGTTTTCTGATTTTTTTTTTGTTTTATTTTTTTGTTTTCAAGGTTCCGTGTGTCCAGCTTCCACGCTTGCTTTTGTCGCAGGCACGCATCTCAAGCACGCATGGTCACACTGAAAGAAAGTGTGACCAACTGCAAGGGTTTTGTTGTTTTTTTTTTTTAAGGGAAATATTATATTATAATGATGTTCAAGTTTTGCTAAAATATATATTTCCCGTATTTATTTATGGAAATATGCTTTTTCTCTAAACTTTTATTATTATTAATATATTTTTATTGTATATAAAATGATTAATTATATAAAAAATAATAAAATATACCGATAAGTCTCGAAATTTAGAGGATTACTTTTTTTTTTTTCTAAGTATTAAAGTTATTCTTCATTATTCAGATATTTAAAGACCTTTAAAAAGTGTTCTTTGTAACTGGTTTCTTAAGAAAATACTAAAGTTGTATTGTAATAAAAAATGCCTAATAAACAAATCAAAAATATTAACATATTTTATTAGCATAAATTGCTTTATTCATAGATTTTAAATATATAAGAAAAAGCCTATTTTATATACTAAATATGTTTATTAAACAAGGTTAAAGAATTAATTTTATATTTCCAAAAAATAGTTAGAAAAAGACTTTCCTAAAACCTTTAAAATTGTTAAAAATATATATAAAAATATATAAAATAATAAAAATATATAAAATATATAAAAATATATATAAAATATATATATTTTATTTTAAAAAACACCGAAAATGCAATTGGTGACCCCTACACTTGACTTTATGGCCGGGACTTTTTGGGGTAATTGTAATGGCGCCCTTAAAGATGCTGTCGCCGCGCTTTTCAGCTGTTCCGCTTTTCCACTTTTCCGCTACTGAGAGTCAGAGGAAAGGGGCTAATATACCCCTTGGTTAAGTGCCATTTTCCCTGGGCCCATTTTCCTGGGCGAAAAACCCTTGTCCTTGTCGCTGTTATGCACAAATGTTTGTCTTTAAATTAAGCTTCATTTCGGCAACTTTATGCGGCCGGCCTGGTCTGTCCCTGCCTCTTTTTTTTTTTCTTTTAGTCCCTTCCGCCCCGAATTCTACGTGCCTTGCTGCCACTTCATTTGGCGAGGCGTGACGGTGGGAGGGGGTGGGGGATGGGTAAGGTCCAAGGGAAAACTCAGGGGTTGTGGAAAACGAGAAATTCATTTTTCAAGTTGTTCAAGCCCGGTCTGGTCGGATGCTGCTGCTGCACGTTGAGACTTTTACTTGTTAACGGGGTCATAAATCATGCGTGAAAATATCGAACGGAAAACAGATTTCCCTGCTGCCACGCCCCCGCCCCCGCCCCGAAACAACACACAACAAACACAGCACAACAATGAAGAGCAGCCTCAAGCTGATGCAGCGACACTTTTGCCCAATCCGTGTCCAACTTTCGGACGGAAACATACTTATATATTTTTTTTCTTCTAAAAAAAAAGAAAACCAAGTCCGAATGCGAACCCTTTTCTTGGCTGCGTGCTAATAATCGATTTGTTTGTTTGTTTTTAATTTCTTTACGGAGGCCCGAACTTTGACTGCTCACGTAGGATCCCGGCTCAATATAGTAGGTGCCCCGGAAATCCCGCCCCTCCAAACGGAAAAAGAAATCCCGGAACCACGAATTCCAATCCCTATGCCATTGCGGAACCCAAAACTCTTTTGGCTAATGTGCAGCTGCTTCCGCTTTTTGGCCCATTCATCGTTTTTCTATTTGTCATTTTTGATGCTCAGCGAGTTTCGGGGCATATACGATTTTGTAATAATAAAAATCACAAGCTACGAATATAAATTAATTAGAAATCTTTAAAATTTTCAAATATTAAATTTACTTAAAAATAAAACAAGTAAAAAATAAATTAAAAGTGTGTTCAAGGGGTAAATAAATATGGGGAAAACTTTTCCAAAGTGTTGCCTGCCGTTTTTTAGGGCAACGCAAAGCTGATTTAATAACGATTTTCTTTTCGATACCTTGGCAAAAAAAATATATAAAAGATACAAAAAAAAAGTGGAGTCCAGAGTCCAAACCTGAACCACTCACGTGGTTTCCAGCATTGCGTGGCTTTCAGCTTCCAGAGCTTCCATCCCAGACCAGGCACCAGTCCTTAGTCCTTCAACTCCCCCTCTCTCTCTCTGCACTTTGTTTTGTTGCTACCTGTGCTGAGTTTTTAATGAAAATCACATCAAATCGATATGCACAGGACACGACCCTTTAAGCTGGCAGGACCCCGCCATTCATCCCGGCCCCCGGTGCCGATATACCCCGACAATGTCGTCGTCGCGCTAAACTTGAAACGCTCCACGAAACGCAGCTCAGCTCGGAGCCGAGCCCCTCTTTCCTGCATTTTTTTGTATGAAATAAACAGGGTCGTCGCTCTAAAGGGGGGTTAGGAAATAAATTAAAATTGTAATTATATATATAATTAAAAACTAAAATATTATGTTAAGTTGTTACATTTAATAACAGATTTAACCCTTCTATTTTGGTGTGTTTTTTAAATCTTCTTTATAATATTTGGTTTAAAAAAATCGATTACATATTTATTGCATATTAGGGATGGCAAAAATATCGTTAAATCGATACTTTTTCGATTAATTGAACTGGGTCAACAGTTAAAAGTTGTGATCACTTGCATAACTCTTTTCCAAGTATATTTTAAGAACTGTAGAGAATTTTTATCTAAAATTGGGGAGAGTAGAAAATATTGATTTATAGATACTTTTTCGATAAACAAAGCTAACCTCGATATATAATATATAATTGCTCTTTATGTGCCACAAATTCATATAAAATACACCCTACCTTTGTCTATTTTTGCAATTCCTACAAATTGCTCTCAATTAAATTAATATTTTAATGTTCTTGAAAATATTTTTCGATATTTAGCACTTCGATTTATTCGATATATCAAACTTGAATATATTTTTCATATTTTTGTCTATGTAACCATTTTTTCTCAAACCTTTTCTCTCTATCTATGCAAGTTAGTACATTCCTTTCTGTGACAAAGAAATTCCTTAAAAAAAAAGAAGCAAAACACACCACCTTTTAAAGCACTAAATTCGATGGGTCGTAAGGCAAACGCTTCTAGATTTTCTATGAACGCCATTTATTTACACATTTTCCAGCGACACCTCTGGAACATTTGGGAAGAATGCTTTCAGACTCTTCAATATGCACCGGTGTGTTTTCAACAAAGTGGATTAGAATGGTCCTTATGACCATCACCGTGGCGAGTCCTGTCCGGGGAGCTAGTCCTGCCGGGATTTTGAGGGACCAGAGAGTGGGAAAGTGAGTGTGAGTGCGAGTGGTAGTGGTAGTGGTTGTGGGAGAGGGAGATGGAGACCCAGAGCCGGCAGTTAGATGAATGACCATCGATGACTAGATGGAGCATGGGAGCCACAGTAAACTGCGGTTAAGGTGCAAAGAGGCTAGATGAAACCAAGGACAAAGTGGACGATGGGACAGACACCAGATAGAGGGGACATTAGGCCAATGCATTTCATATTTTCCGTTTCTGCATTGGCAAAGCCACCGCAAAAGCTCAATGGCCAAACGATGGCCCCAAAGCAAATCAAAGACCCGAGTGAAACCAAACCAAACCAAAACCGAACCAAAGCCCCTAACCAAATGAACCCATCCCCCATTCCCCGGTCTCCCATTTGGGGTTTGCCTTGATTTTTATGCCGTTCGAGCTGGAAAAAGGCTTTGGCCATTCGTAAAACTATTTTTCGATATGGTTTTTAATACCTTTTGCGGAATGGAATTAATGACAAAGCGGTACATTAGCTAGGGGAAGTGATGTGGGATTTTTTTTGGGTATATTATCTATAGAAAAGTTGGTGTTTTTAAGGAGAGTGTTTAGTATATATTGTAAGATTTATTTTATAATTATTAAGTTTATTTTGTATTTATAATAAGTTGGATATTTGGGTACAAATTTATATTTAGAGTTCGTTTTGTTAACTTAATAATAAGGTTACTATTTTACAAAATAATATTACCTGAACTCCATTTATATTTTAAATATTTTTGAATACATTTTTTTATCTTTATTAACAATAAATAAAATAAACAAATGTTAGAGCATTTGTTACCAACCTTTAAACCTCTCTCTCTTCATTTTGTTTTCTGTTGGTATTTATTTTTCGTTTGATTTTCGATTTGTTTGTGTCTTTCATTTTTGTTTTTTTCGATCTCCGAGTATTTTTGCTTCTCAATTTTTTTTTTTTGGTTTGGGTTTCAGGCAGACAAATTCTAATTGAACTCGACTAACAGAAGGGATTGGGCAACACATATGTATGGGTTTATATATATATTTAGGGATATACCTGCACGGGAGATCGGGTAGCATGGGGGATCTTGTTTGAAAGGCGCTTAGCAGGCCGAGACAAGGCAGGACAAAAATGTTTAGTTACAGTCGAATGACAGTTGCATTTTCCCCCATTTCCCCTACTCCCAGGAGGTGGGCGGGGTGTGGCAACTGTCAAAATACAAATGCATTCCGGGGATGGGTTCTCGGGGGGTGTTTCCGTTCGTGTCTCCTCTCCTGCCATGTGACAGGCAAACAAACACCGCAAACGTGAGACGAATGACGACACACACAGGTAAGCCGCTGGTCATTCGTTGATTGCCACAGTTTCTATCTCTCTCTCTCTCTCTTTTCCTCGAACCAATTAGGTGACCCTGTATGACACCCACCCAGTGCCACCCACCCACTACTGACAGGGGTCAAAAATGTCAATGAAAATGCAAACGTTCTGTTTTTTTTTTTTTTTTTTTTGTAAGATATCCTTTGATTTTGGGGTATATTGTCTTGGGGCAGGTGCTTTTGACAAGGTTTTCTGAAAGATCAGTCGAAATCTGTTAAGAAGTCCTTCGAATCTCTTCTGTACCTTTACCTCTTTTTATAATAAAAATAGGCTTTTAAATACGTAAAGTTTACTATTTATTATTTATTTTGCTTATGAATTTCCTGGCATTTTTTTAGCATTTAATTTCTGGCTGCTCTTACAGACAGTTGTTACCCAGCTGTGTAAAAAATAGGGTACCTCTTAGTGCGTAATTTATTTATTTTTGTAGGCCTTTCAGTGCAACCTTCCGTTTCACATTGCCGGCTGGCTGGAGTTGGACGCACATTTGTGGCGGCCATTCGGCTTGCCACTCAGTTGCACGCCCATGAAGGCCGCAACGATGATATGGATGCTCTTGAACTCCGATGCCAGGACACAGGAGAAAATAAAACTAGGAAATCATATAAAGAAACTATTATTTAAGTTGATTTTATAAGACAAAAAAGATATTTTTATAAGCATAATCAGTTTTGAATATAATTAAATTATTTAGATACAGCTTAAACTAATTTAAATATATAAGAATATTATGAAAAACATTTAAAATAATTTAAATACTTTAAATAAAGTATTACTTTCTGCTCTCTTTAAAGCTTAGTTTACCTTGAAATCCTGTTTCCTGTTTTCCTTTTTTCCGGTGTGTTGCCCTTTGGCCATCAGGTGCGCATTGCATGTTGCATGCTGCAGATGGAGTTGCAGTTGCAGTTGCTACACCTCCTCCTGCTACTGCTGCGATTGTTACTGCAGCTGTGCTCACCTAATGAGAGTGGGCAGCAATGCGGCACGTAGCAGCGGTGGCAACATCGGCCAAATAATCAGCATATGTCCGCCGGAAGTGAAGCTATCCCCCGTGCGTTACCCCACATTTCTCCACATTTCCACATTCCCGCAATCCTTCAATCCCTCCATCAAGCCCAATGCCATTATCCGCGGCAGGAGTTGCAATGAAGTGCCAAAAAATCAACACAAACCGGTTAAGGGGAGTCAACAATTATGGGGAAATACCTTTTTGAATACTCTTTAAAAACATATATATTTTTTAAATTGAATTTATAAAAATTTAAGATAAAACAGAACCGGAATTAGTAACAAATTTATATATTTCTTAAATTATAATGATAATCTAATACTTTTTTAGTTTTAATTTGAATTTAAGATATAAATTTCCCCCCTTTTCCCATTACTGTCATAATTAGCTCACTTTCCCACACACAAAGCATTTCGTTTTAGAATTTCCCTCAAAGTCCAACTGCTGAGAGAGTAAATTAACCAACAAAAAAATAGCAAAAAAAAAAATAAACAAAAAAGGAAAAGGAAAGGAAAAACATGACCGAGATGGCACACGCACACTGTGCATCCAAAGGGAGGGGGGTTGGGTCATGTGTGAGTGTATGTGCAAGTGTGTGTAAATACGTCAACAATTTTGTGCAAAGAAGGATTTCAATTTCCCTTAAGCGGAAGCGCGCTGTCAGTTTCGCATTTTGCGCCACAAATCATCAACTCTATCTGGCCCTCTGTCCCTGGCCATGGACTTCCACTTTCCACTTCCCACTACCAGCTACCATATATAGATTGCAACAACATTGCATCCAGTGGGCAGGAGGGCAGGAGAGGCAGGGGTGCTTAGAGAGGCGAAAGGAACAGGAACAGCTACACATCATCCATCCATCCATCTAACAATAAGCGTCCAGCAACAGCTCCTACTTCGGGCCAAGTCAGCAGGACGAGGAGTGTGCCGGAGGAGGAGCACAGGAGTCATCCATCTAGTCAGCCATCAGTCAGTTTCGGGGCAGTTTTTGCATCGCAAGTCGTGGTCACACCCGGCGAAATTCGTTACAAAAAAAAAAATGTAACAAGCCATAGCAAAAAAAAATTAAGTGAGCGTTGTGACAAAGTTTAAATTTAAAATTGGTGTTAAAAATAAAAGAAAATATTATAAATATGCCAAGACATGCAAAATACTTAGCAAATGTGAAAACTGTTAAGTTTTGCTACATTTTAGTCAATTGTTTAATTTATATTTGAGTTGCAGATTATGTAGTTGATTTTTATTCAGTTGTTTATTTTTAAATAATTATTTATATTACCAATTACTAAAGTCTTTTTACTCTTAAATTTTAACTAAGAATTTAAAAAGGTATTCAACATTTTACAGAAATGGTTAATTGAGATTTTTTATACCCTTTCGAGGTATTATAATTTCAGTCTGAAGACTTCAAATAACTGAAAAAATCATTTCCGACCCTATAAACCGTATATGAGCATGATCAGCATCAAAAATAGAGTCGATCTAGCTATGATCGAAAGAAAAAAAAATTGTATAATTTTTTTTCAAAAATTTTTAAGGGGTTTCATCATAAAAATTATCAAAAATTAAACAAAAAAAATAATTTTCTAAAATCTTAAATGCAGTATGCAGATTTTTAAAGCTAATAAAAACTATCAAAGAAAACCTTTCCGAATTGAAATTAATGCATTTTTGGCTTAGTTATGGACGATCACAACTGCAAGGATATTCATATTTCGACCTTTTTGAAATTAACTTTAATTTTTGACTTTTTGAAGTTAATTTTCTTACCCTTCTATATATTCTCTTTAAATATTTTCTGGCTTTAAAATTATTATTTTATTTTACTTTCAAGTTCGTTTAAATAATATTAATGTTCAGCCAAAAAAGTATGCTATATTTTTCAAAGCATTTTTTAAAAATACCAAAAAAACGCCACAATTGTTTCCCCTTTTGAATTTATTCTCAGTGTAGTCCTGTTTACACTGGTCTTTGTCCAAGCGGCGAAGCGGGGCACTGAAGCGGCAGACCAGGGCTGGCTGAATTTATAGCAAAATGTCAACAGTTGCCGCGTAAATATGTAAAATTGTTTGTAAATAGCAATTTCGTTTTCGAGCCCGCCGTTGCCGCCGTCGATGTCGAAAAGCAAACGATGTGCGTCAATCGAGTTCAAACGTCGACTGTGGAGGAGAGCAAACTTAATTTACCTTCAATTATGCGAGAGGTGTTAGAAGGGGAGGGGCCGGCCGGCCACACAGTTGCCCTTCGATCTCCAGGGCTATGTCTTTAATGGCTTTAAAATTTGGAATATAGAATGAAGCGAGGGATATGGCCATCGAGTTGGTATTTTGCTCTATTTTCTTTAGTGTTTTGCTGGTTAAAAATTTTTTTAAAAATATGTTTGGTTACTTGCATTATTTTTTGAAGTTTAAAGTAAATACATAGATTGGTATTAAGTAGATTAATTATAAATATATAAAGTAGCATTTATTTTGTTAGGAAATTACAGTGATTATATATTTAATTTGCATTTTTTTTAGAATAGGTTAAAGCTCTGCTTTTTAAGGTAATTTCACTTTAAGGTGTCCTCCATTCACTGAAAAATCTCCACGAATTCTTGCTTCACAATCAACTTAATTTTGAATTAAGTTCAGGTGTTCTTTGGACTAAATTATCATGGGAATTATGACCTTTTTTTCGAAATAAAATTTAAATTAATAAAAATAAAATATTTATATATTAGTATATAATTTCTTATCTTATAAAATACCCCAAACTTGTTGCTCCCTCTCTTTGTAACCTTTTTCTATGCCAAGAATTTGGCTTGAAAAACAGTTAAATACAACTGCTAAAGCCTCCAGTTGGACTAAGAGACCACTGAAACTGCATGGCCAAATCGGTTTTGCATGCGGCTGACCAAGATGAAGCCGCCTCCAGCTTCTTTTCTCTACCAATTCCCCTCCCCCCTTTCACAGCCTCCTGTCAACGGCATAGGACCATGCCCCGGGTCAGCAACCTTGATGGCTGGCAGTGCGTTAATTGATTGTTCGGCTGGCCCATCATTATCGAAGGGAAAAGCCAGCACACACACATACACACACACAACCGGAGGGTTAAACGATAGTGGCCATGCCAATGACGCTGATGGACAGCAAGCATTCGGGGGTTAAGGCTGGCCAAGGGCAGGGCTAGCAGGGAAATGGAATTCAGTGCTAACAAGAGAACAGTTTCCGGCTCTGAACAGAAAAGATTCTGGGAATTCCGGAGGAAATTTAAGGCATTTGTCGTACAGTTGGATTTAAATTTAAATACTTTTGTAATAAGTGCTTAGGTTTTTTTTTTAATATTTCTTTGTATTGTCTCTCCTAACATCAACTATTCAAAACGCGATATTTCCTTACCGATTCGCTTTCGTATGAGGAAACGGGCCAGGGGGAGGGGGAGAGATAGATGTGGTAAAAATCGGCATTGATTGTCCGTCCGGTTCATTGCAATCGCTGCAATTTAAGCGGGCCAACTTTTTGGCTCACTTTTGCTTCACTACCGATCTCTTCAGCTTTTATTTTATTTTGGTACCCTGTTTTTTTAAGAGTATACAGGGTATATAGGTGTTTTTGTTACTAAATGTAACAGGATTTTTAATGATTTAATATTATTTAATAATCAAAATGAAGCAGAAGGTTACTTTTATACAAAATTTCAACTCAATCGAACATTTAAAACAACTTTTAAATTCTAGAATTTAACCGTTACACATTAAGCACTTCCTGTTGCCAAGTGTGACCAGATTCGCTGCGGTACTTTGTTAGTCGAGGCTTGCCACACTACACACCGTTCTCACTTGCCTCTTTTTTTGGCCTGTTTGCTTTTTGTTTTTGGCCTACATAGAACACGGATATGAAACGCCGACTTTCTATCTCTTTCTGGCAATCTACGAAAGTCTCTGTGTCCCGTCGCCCGTCTTCCGTCTCTCTTCCCTCCATGGCCTCCATGCCGTCTCTGTCTCACCGCAGTGCAACTTTTTTAATACGCAACACGAGTGACCCGCTTGCGGACAATTGGAATTGTAACTTTTGATTAAATTCGTTGCAATGGCAGCCGGGTGAAAAATCGAAGGGAACAGCTGGAAATGGGAATGGGAACGGAAGGGGTGAAAAGGGGGAAAGGAACAAGTATGGGAATGGGAATGGGAACGGGAACGGAAATGGGTAAGGGAACGATGGCAAAGCCAGGAACGCTTGTTCAAGGCAAGCCAAAGGATAAACTTTTTGCGCTGGCTTTTCAATTGCATTTGATTACCTTGTTGCGTGGGCAGACCCTCTACCGCTTTTCCGCTTTTCCTCTTTTCCTTTCCTCTTTATGCCCCTCTTTCACTGCTTCTCTATTTGGCCAGCACTTGTGAAAATATATATATATATACCATATATATTTATTCCCATTCGAATTCCCATTGCAATCCCTCTTATTATTTTCATTTTGATTTTTTTTTTTTTAATATTTATACATTATATTTAGGTGCTTATTGTTTGCCCGCCGAATTTGCAGGAAACATATAAAAATTCTATAAAAACAATTTGTCCGATATATGTAAATATAAGTATATATATCGTTCCATATCGTTTCGATTTAAACTCTCGGGCACAGGGGCAAATATTTGCATTGAAATATAAAAACTACACCACAAAAACAGCAGTGATCAAGGTATTAGTACCTTTTATTTATAAAAAAAAAAATTATAAAATATTTTTAAATATTTATTTTGAAATATATATAACTAATATATATTTTTTTAATTTAAAAACATTTTCTCTAGGCATTATGATTCTCATAAAAAGATTAATACTCATTAAAGATTAATAAATTTTTTAAAGAAGTGAAGAAAATGATAAAATATCTGTAAATATTTATTTATAATAAATATAACTAAAATATTTTATGGCCTAAATTTGTTAAGGTGTTAGGGTTAATTTCAAAATCAATAAAATATATTTAAATATTTAAAAAAATGCAATTGTTACTCCAACGCTCAAACGTTTCCTGAAATAATTAAAAAAAATCATTATATAAATTTTAAATCATATATAATTATATAAATTAAAAATCAATGTCACTATATTTTTCCACCAAACTGTTTTTCCTTCGTAGCAAAATCACTTTGTTTTTGCTGCTGCTTCAAGCTAAATAAATATGTTTTTTGAAAATTACAACAAAAGAAATGAAATAACAATTGTGAGGGCAAGGTGGCAATGCAGAAAAAGAAGCCTACACAATTTGTTTGCAAGTATCAGGAAAATGTTAAATAAATATGTATGCTTGTGCAGGGCAGGAAAAGACCAAAAATATATACTCACATATATAGGCTATCGAACACAAAATGGTTCTGATGGCAGAAAACATTATTATTGAATTTACAAAATGGTTGCACAATTTTTCCAAAAATATTTACCTCGACCCTGTGCCGAAAGTGTTTAGTTAACCAAGCAAATGTTTGACTCAGCTGGGGGGAAAAGTGATCTAAAGTGAGAGAGAGAAAGCTGCTCGAGTTTTCCCCGAGGCCAAGTCAGGATTGAAGCAATTGTTTTTTAATCAATTTATATGGCAATTTGTATTGAATTATTTCTGGGCCCTGGGCTAACGTTAAAGGTGAGGAAAATACTGACATGGACACGGCTGATTCGAAACTTGATTTTGAATTTATCAAAAATCAAAGAGCTTAAATTAACTTAGTTTTCCATCTTTCGTTAGGGCTTTGAACTGTCAAAAATCAGAAATGTTTACATGCAACTTCCTCTGCAACTCCGTTTTCTTTATTTTTCCCTCAACTGCCATTTTCCAGTTAGTTTTCTTTGCTTTTTCGTTTTCGTTTTCTTTTTCTTTTTTTTTTTGCCTTCTCTCGCTTGTTTCACTTTGTGCACACTTTTTGCAATTAGGCGAAAAATTCAAATTCAAATCAATAGACAAGGAAAACTTTTGCTGCAGCACGTCGTCATGGCAGAGGGCCATACATATGCCGAATATATATAGTATGTGGCGGAGGGAGGGGGAACGAGGATGCAGGACCAGGACCAGGAGCAGGACGAGAACCAAGACCAAGACCCAGACCAGGCCAATTGGCCAATGCCAGCGGCACCGTACGTGTTCGGCCAAAATAATCCCGGAACGGGTCCAATAGCAGTTCCAAAATGCACGCCAAGAAAAATATGAGGGAAAAGTATTACGGGAATAATTTTGGGGATTTAATGAATTATTTAAATATATTATAATTTAATTTTAAATTAAATTTTATATATATATATTTTCTTTTTATATTTCATTCTTTTGTTTTTATATATATTAAAATGAAATTGATAATAGGTTTTATTTAAATAATAACACATTATTATTTATATATTTATCTAAGCAAAGGATTTATTGCCTTATTTATTTGTTTATTTTTTATTTTATTTTATTCTTTAGGTATTATTTTATAAAATATTTTGTATTTTCTATTCATTATTTAATAAAATGTATTATTTTTTCTTTTATAAAAATATGTGTATATTTTTTATGTTCTTATGCTTCATCTAAATAGTTACACATTATTAATAATATATTAATCTAAGGAAGGAATATTTATTGTCTTATTTATTTAGATATTATTTACAGTATTCTTTGCTTATATTTTTTAAATATATTTAAATTTTTTTAAATATATTTATTATTTTTACTTAAATACAAACATTTATTTCTATTAAGAACATTTATTGCCTTATATATTTAAATATTATTTCAGGTATTCTTTGCTTATATTTTTTTATGAAACTTTCTGCAGTTTTGGAAAGTAAAATAAATATATTTTTAATATTCAAATATATTTTTAATATTCAAATATATAATATTATATTTTATATTTTATATAATTTTAATATTAAAATCTATTTATTTACATAGTTATTTATTTTTAACTGAAAATACCTTTTCCAACACTGTACTTTGCCGTTTATGAAGCCAAAGTCCTGGGCTTTCGACTGCGGGTGTGGATACGTTTTTGGGGCAACTCCCCAAGGAGCTGCGAGCGATGCTCGCCGCCGCTGCAACAAGCGAAGATGCTGAAAGGACCAAAGGACGACAGGACGGGACAGTGCAGGATCTGGCGCTGACGCTGATGCTGACTCTGAGGCTGACTCTCAGGCTGAGACTGAGGCTGACGTCGGGGCTAATGTGATTTCGTACGTTCAATTTGTGAATTGCCTGGAACACACGTACAGCGGGGAGGGGGGAAAATCGGGGGGAAAATCGGAGGAAAATCGGGGGGGAAATTCGAGGGGCTTTTGGGGTCCTGAGCCAACGACATATGCATAACTACGTGGCATGTGCATTTTGCTGCCTTTCTTTTCTTTCCCTGCGTCTCTTTGTTCCCCTGTTCTTTCTCTTCTCATCCCCTTCCCTTCCTTTCTTTCCATATTTCCTTTTTTTTTTTTTGGCGGCAGCTGGCTCATTGTCGTGCAACAATTTAACATACAACATGGTTAACTTGTTTTTAAGTATAGAAGTTCGAAATATCCTTTAAAAACTAGTTAAAGGCAAAGTAGGAATAATTTTTTAAATTATTATATTATGTATTTTAAATAATATATAAAATTAGGCATAGTTACATAATACAACAGCTTATTTATAGCTTTGGTTTAGACAACAAATATTTATAATTTATATATAGATTAAATATAATCCATAAAATAAATATTAAAACTAATTTATTAATTTTTAAAGCACCTAAAAATATTTTTAGACACTTCTTGAGGTACAAATTTAATTTAAGAAATACTTTATAAGTTTTAAAAATAAATTAAATTAAATTTTAATTTATTAAAATTGATTTTAAGGAAATAGATGTTATTTAACATCATAAACTTGTCCTTTTTGCTTTTATAAAGGAAAATTTATTAAACAAAAATACAAGAATACCTTAAAAGCTTTAATTTAAATTGACTTTTAGGAAATACAAATTATTATAAATACTAAATATATGATATTCTTTTATCTTAAGACCTTTAAGGCTCAGATTTTAAATCTACAAACTCTACACATATTTTTTTAACAAATTACACTCAATAGCTTATGGGTTCATAAAAAAATAACTTATTTTTGAAACCGACTCCTTTGGGCCTTGGTGTGTCGCCGCTGCCTAAAAGCAAAGTTGGCTAAAATAGTTTAAGAATTCATTGGATTTGGCCATTTTTGTTTTAGCTTAAGTAGCCTTTACCCGAGATTTCCCCACGGTATCAGGAACGGCGGACTGTGCGGCGGCAACAATGCTGTCAGCAACATGATTACCTACGGCGCACAAGGAGCGAAGGAGGAGGAAGAGGAGGAAGAGGAGGAGCAGGAGGAGGAGCAGGAGGAGGAGGAGCAGCAGGAGGAGCGCCAGACAGATGACTCGTCCTGCAGGCTGCAGTTGAATGCAATTCGAGACGGGGGAAAGGAGCGTAGAGGAACTCAACTCAACTCGGACTGGGATACCGATTCGGGGGAATCGCAGTTGGAGTTGGTTGCATTAAATGTAAGGCACTGTGCCAGTCACACACACACACACACACACGGAGAGAGGAGGAGCCATCGAGGGGCAGACAGGCAGACAGGCAGACTGCGGCAGGAACATTTTGCATTAAAATTAAGGCAAATTTATAATGAGCCAAAATTGTCGTTGCGATGCAATCGCCGCAATATATAATATATGGCACATATAGCCATTATATGTATGTGAATATATGAATGTATGAATGCATATAAAATATATATATATGTGTGTGTGAGTGTGTGCCTGAACGTGACTCCTGACTCCTGACTCCGGGACTCTGGACTACCAACTCCGGACTCCGGGGACTCCTGTGACTTCATCCCATTATTGGGGTAATTTATAATTTGTTCATTTAAATGATTACGAAGGCAAAAGGCAGAGTGGCTATACGAGGACAAGACAGATTGGCATAGACTCGTGTATATATTTTTGAAAATATGTATAATCAAAAAAATATATGGCCATGGCTCCCTTTTATTATTATTATTACCCAGAGAGTGTGAGAGAGACTTACATATTGTTTTTTAAGCATTTTATCAGTTGAAAGTTGCCTTTTAAATTTAAAATCTATCTCTTAGTTTTATATATTTTTTAGTAACTGTTTTAGATATCCTTTTTATTAAGTTTAACTTTAACTCATCATATTTATTGTATCTGCATTTTTCGTACAGCCTGACATTTATCCTGGCCGTAAGCTCTTTCTCAGGAATGCAACCATTTGTGGCACCTGGTCATTAGGGAGACTGCCAGTGTGTGTGTGTTGCTGTGTGTGTGTATCTGACTGACACAACTGAAATTTAAAGTGCAACATCAATCACTGGTGCAAACGGGGACAAGACTTCTGCTGCTGCTACTTCTTTGCCATTTCTTCTGGCAAACTAGCAACGGAGCATTTATGCCTTGGCTAGGCTCAAATATCCTGGCTTCCTGTTGCTCAGTAGCAGCTCTTGCCCCCGCCCCTCTCTTTCTTTCCCCCTCTTCATGTTTCTCCAAAAGGAACTCGAATCGTAATGACGCAACAATTTAAAGTTTGTCGTTGATGCTGCAAAACTCGGTGCTAATGGCGTCAGCGTCAACGTCTTTCAACTCATCTTTATCCCCTCAGCTCTCCAACCTCATCGCCCATCTCCATCTCCATCTCCATGTCCATCTGCAGCTTTAGATTCAGCTTCAGCTTCAGCTCCAGCTTTAGCTCCATCCTGATCCTGTCCTGCCATCTTGTTTTTGTTGTTGTTGATGACGGCGATTATTTGCGCCATGAACACATGGAAGCAGCTGCAAAAGGTGCCGTCCTGCATCCTGTTGCCCAACCATACCGTTCCCCCCATTCCCATTCCTTTTCCACATCCCCATTACCCCGCCCCCACCACGAACTCAGCGAAATGCAACCCAGTTTCAGGCTTCGGCCAGGTTGTCCACGCGGAAATGCACAGGGAAAAATTATGAGGTGTCATTTTTAATTATGAAATCAAAAAAAAATGTGAGGAAAGACCAAATAATATTTTTAAATATTTTTTACATTTATGCAATTTTGTGTCTTAAAATAAACTGAACCAATTAAGGGTTTAATATGAAAAGTCTGAAAAAAAAGATTATATCTATGAGTGTTCCTTAAAACTCGAAAAGTTTACCAGGTTCTACTCTAAAATATGTCAAAAAAAAGGTAAAACGAGTAGAAATGGCAGAAAAAAATAAGCTATATCGAAAATGTATCGAAATCTGACTATCTGTATGCGATAAAAATTATTTTTGAAAATATATTTTATTTATATAATCGGAAAAAACTATAGCGTAATGAAATAATATTTTCCAAAGTTATTTTTCGCTATTATTTCAAAGCTATATTTCGATAACAAATAGTTCGATATTTATATCAAAGTTTACGATATTTTCCATATGATATTTCTTATATTTTTAAATATAAATAATAATAATAATACAAATTTGTTTCTTCTAGTTATGTACTTACTTAATAATCTCTTTAAAAATTCCCAAATATATTCTAAAATAAGTAAATTTAATTGGTTTGCTATAGTTCTTGCAATATCGATATACCAACGCTTGAGAAACTATTTTTCGATACTTAAAAATTCAATATTTTAAATTTTACCATAGTTTGATGTGATATTTTGCAGATTTTCCTTGATATTTTCCTCTTGTTATTTACTAACTTGATACTCACTTAAAAATCTCCCAGAATGTATTGTAAATAAAATTTCAAAACAAGTTCTTGTTCCTGTTTTTAGTTTTAAGAATTTTCTTCGAGTGCATCAGTGACTCGGTGTGCGGCAATTCAAACTTTAAGCTGTCGACGAGGCGATGTCGAGCACTGCAACTGCAGACAGACGGAAAGAGAGGGCTAGAGATGGGGCAAGCAAGATAGATAGATGGATGCAGACACTTGGCAATACAAATTGAAATACTTCTTCCTCGGCTCCGCCCCGTCCCCTTCTCCGCCCCGCCCCCGCTGCTCCTCCGTTTCGCAGTGAGTTTGACTGTTGCTCTGCCGGATGTATTAATATAAATGAATTATTCGGATGAGGCCTCTGCGCCGCGCCCCTCTCTCGGCGACGTCCTCTGATAGATATTATGATGGATACGCCCTAACGATGCCGGTGCAGTGTGTTCCCAAAAACTTGGCCAAAACTTTTATGGTCACGCTCACAAGGATGAGGACGGAGAGGAGGGAAACGGAGGCAAACACACACCTGACGACAAATCTCGGCAGAGTCAGAAAGGCGCAAAGAATGAGAAGAAAACTCACGAGTTGTTAAAGGAAGAAAGATTAAGGTTAAATGCATTATGTTTATTGCAGGATATACAGTTGAAGGAATTGAATTCAAAGGTAATAAAAATTAAAAGGGATTACAGATAATATATCTTGAAAATAGCTGTTAAATGACCAAGTTTCAAGGCTTAATATTGGATAAAAAATATCTAGGGCCCCGTGGCCCCTGTACATAGGTCACAGAACCTGCCCGGGGACCTTATGAAATCCTCGTAACCCCAAGCTCTCTGAAAATTGCAGCATTCGTCCTGCTCTGCCCCTGTCCTTCCTTCCCACCCCCTGTATCCTGTTCAAGTTCTCGGCACCGCATACAATTTTGGCCATGGCCCTGGGGCGGTAACTGCAATTTAGACAAGTTTATTTATATGAATGTGCGGCACCAGGCACACACACATATACACATATGCATATACATATACTATACCATAATATATATGTATTGGTAAACGCACAGAATCTGCATTGTTGCTGTGGTCGGAACTTATTGTCCTTGCATGCATCGTCGTGGCACATTGAAAAGGCGCTCGGGGCAAGTTCTACGCTGCATTGCCGCCCAGTTGCCGGCTAATGATATAATGAGCTAATCAATACAATTAATTAGCATTATCTGCATCTTAAACGGGCAACAATGGCAGCAGCTAAGGGCAATCGCCGGATTGGGATGGCTTTATAGGTGCATATATATGTACATATATATCTATATATGGGAGCAGGTGCGCGAGGTAGCTGGGAAATCTTTTTGTTAATCGAATTGTTAAGCATAATCTTTTTAAAAATTATTAAAGGTACCTAGACGATACTTATCCTTACTTAAAAATGAGTATTTTGGTTGTTAAAATATATGAATAATTATAAAAATATAATAAATGGATTTAGGTCTTTTATAATTCATTATTTAGCTGGAATTATTAAGAAAAAATAATAAGTAATTAAAACATTTGGCAGAAAAAAGAGATGCTTATATCAATATTACCTTTAATGGTTTTTTTTTATTATAACTTGGCTAAAACTCAACCGATTTCAGTCTGGCTTAGTTTTTTCTTCTTAATTTTTCAAGATAAACTTTTCTGCATTCAAACCTCGATACCCTAATTTTGGCATTTTTTTTTTTTAATTTTGATGATGTACCGTACCCCCTTACAATTTTTTCTTTTTAAACAAGTTACATTTTTGGCTAACACCTTCAAAGGTTTTTTGACCTTAACTTGGCTAAAACTCAACCGATTTTAGTCTGGTTTGGTTTTTTCTTCTCATTTTTTAAAGGCAAAAATTTCTGCATTCAAAACTCCATTTCCTAATTTTGGCCAATTTTTTGACAATTTTCAGAATGTAACTCCTTAATTTTTTTCAAAAAAAAATTGTCAAAATTTTTATTTTTCCGGACATGGCTAGATCGATTCAGCTGTTAATGCTGATCAAGAATATATATGGTTTTTAGGATCGGAAATGTCTGCTTCTCTGTTTTCTAACTAAAACTTAAAAAATAGCTCCAATTAAAATAATCCATAAATCTTCAATTAAATTTAAGTACAATAAATTATTGAGCGGTTGAATAAATAAACATAACCACACAATCAAAGTATAAATGTGAATTTGTATAGCCAAAAATTCTTTGTATATTTTTATTGTTCAACAAGGATGTTTCTTACTGAACTAAAGTTGGTTTGGGGTCCAACTTCTGCCCCGACTCTGATTCCTGGGGTGCCTGCTGCTGCGTAAAAAGTGGGCTAAATGTCGTTGGCAGTTGACTGCCAGCACAGCTGGGCTGCCCCCCTTAATGTGTGTGTGTGTGTGTGTATGTCCTCCAGGAACCACAGGCCCTTCTCAGCCATCAACCATCTACCCCAAACCCTAGGCACCGTGGTCCAACGCAACTTGAGCGCTGTGAAGCGCTCACCGAAATGGTCCAATTGCCGGCCAAGTGGACCAAAAGTGCCAACGTCGCCTGTTGGATCTATGTCTACTTTCCATCCCTTTCCGTTCCGTTGCCCTATAATTTCAGCAGCACTTTCCCACCTTATCGCCAGCCCCTTTTGCCGCTTCTTTCACACCTGTGCCGATGATATATACCTGTTACTTAAGCCTAAGCACTGAACAATATTACCGCATTTTGAGGAGGGACTTTTCGCTGAATTTGTTTAATTAAGTCTCTCAACTGATAACAGTGTGGGTAACGTTTTAAAAACGAAGTAAAAGTTAGTAAAACAGCTTTAAAAATTAAGATTCTGGAAAAATTAAGAACAGTTTAAGGCAGAACTTTCAAATTATTTAGTTGCTTCGATCGATGGCCAGTGTTGGAGAAGCTTCTTAAGAGCAGTCTGTGTTGAGTAACTTTTTTATTTTTATTTATTTATTTTTAAAGTAAACATTTATGCTTCAAAATGTGATAAAAAATAAATTATATTACACTACTAAAGTCTCCTTGAAATAGGTTAAAACATCAGTTTTAGTAAGTAGTAAGCCAAATTAGGAGCAGTGTTGGTAAAGCTTTTTAAAATCATTCAGTGCTGATAACCTTTTAAAAATTATATATTAATTAAAACATTTAGAACACTTACGAATTGAAATTCAATTAAAAACTAACTGTATCACATTACTAATATGCACTCGAAAATGGGTTAAACTTTCAGTGTTAGTAAGCCAAATTAAAAGCACCCGGATCAATGGCCGAATATCTCCCCCTCAAAAAAAGCACCAAAAAATAAAAAACAATTTACGCACATTTACCAATTAATTATGGGCGAAAATTTGATTTCGTTTTGTAATTGGAATTCAATTCCATTTTTATCAACGGAAGCCCCGCTGTATGATAATTTATGATAGAATTACAATGAAATTTATTCAAGCCCAAATGTTTACTAATAAAAGTGAGCGCGCACGGAAATGGATACATCGATGGGACAGTTAGTTGTATACATATATATTATTGATAACAATAACTAATAACTTAAGCAGCTTTTTCGGTTGCAATTCGACCCTCGTCGATACAATTCGCTGGGGAAAATAGCACAAATACTATGTGAGCATAATGTAACTACAATGCAGAAAGCGAGAGAGACAATGCAACATTGTTTTGTGGGTTGGTTGGGGGGCCCGAAAATTCTAAACAAAATTGTGGCCACTAACAGAAATTGCATTTGCTGTGGAAAGTGTGGAAAGTGGAGTGAAGTACCTCCTGTTTCTCTCCTTTTTTATTTTTTTATTTTATTTATCCTGCTACAAAACCCCAAGCGCCAGTGTTATTGTTGCATGTCATAAATGATGCTGCTAAAGAGTCAAGAATAATCCGCTTTTGTGTGCATATCACAATCAAACGCTGACCACTACCGCCATCGTTCGTATTTTCCACAACACACAAAAAAATAAAAATAAATCAAAATAAAAAGAAAAAATGCAAAGGGGAAAGAGAAACAACAGTAAAGAAAATAAATATAAATAGAGGCAAACCCACGAAAGACAAAATAAATGCTGCAGCTGCAGAGTTAAAAATCCTCGCAGTCGGCTTGGCTTATTCCTGACATCCTGGATATGATATTTCAGGGATAACAAAGAATACCTGATGAGGGTTTGCCGCCGGAAGAGTGAAGCCAACTGGAGTGCTAACTACTGGTAGTCGCCACCAGATGATGAATCTAAGTGGAGGCACTCCATAAGGATTTTACATGGGATCTCAAAAGGTTTAGTCTGAAAATTATTCAAAGAAATCTAGAAAGTGAGAGAAAACCCCTAAGAGAAATAAGAATTTTACGGTTATAACTACTAGAATGTAAGCTCTTGATCTAATATCCCTTGGTGAGTTCCAAAAAAATATTTCGCAGATCATTAACTAAGCCCCAGCTATATTCACCATGCATTTTTCACAAAAAAAAAAAAAGATTGCATATAACAAGGACTTGGGCATGGCTTGGGGTCCTGCAAGGAGCAGAGGGTCATGTGTGCCGCACAAGGAAGTTACAAGCAACATGGCGCAGGATCCCAGCAATAGCAACAACAATAACAACAACAACAACAACACGAGTAAAGGAACATCAAACGTTTTGAGAACTGGGACTCTGACGCACACAAACAAACACAAAGCACATAGACAAGCGAGCAGGGGAACCATACAAACAAACAAGCAAGCACACACACAGACAGACACAGGCACAGCGATGCATTAAGCACTGAGAAAAATAAGGGAATATAAATATGAAACTATAATATTTAAATACAAATTAAAAAAAGCAATGAATTTTAAATAAGAATTTATTGAAAATTAAATGGAAATTAAATAAAAATTAAATGAATTTTAAATGAAAATTAAATAGAAATTGAATGAAAATTAAATGAAAATGAAATAAAAATGTAATAAAATTTTAATGAACATTTATTGAAAATAAAATGAAAATTAAAAAAAATTAAATTCAAATAAAGTGAAAATTAAAAGAAAATTAAATGAAAATTAAATGCAAATTAAATAAAAATGAAACGAATTTTAATGAAAATTAAATATAAATGCATTAAAAATTAAATGGAAATGAAATAAAAATTAAATACAAATTTAATGAACATTTATTGAAAATAAAATGAAAACTAAAAGAAAATTAAATTAAAATTAAATAAAAATTAAATGCAAATTAAATGAAAATTAAATAAAAATTTTATCATTATTTATTGAAAATAAAATGAAAATTAAAATAAAATTAAATTAAAATTGAATATAAATTAAATTAAAATTAAATGTAAATTAAATGCAAATTAAATAAAAATTTTATGAAAAGAAAATACAAATTAAAAGAAAATTAAATGCAAATTAAATGAATATTGAATGAAAATGAAATTACCTTTTGTACGGCTTATGAAATATACATAAAACCTATTTGACTTTACCTTAAATATTGAGATATTTTAAAATGTTATACATAAAAATTTATAATTTTATAGTCATATTAATATTTTTTAATTGAATTTAATGTCATTTAATTTGCTTTTAAGCTTTATTATTTATAGAAATTATTTTTATTTAGTCTCTTTGATCTAGCAGCATTTTTTTGTTAAATAATTATGACAGATTTTTGTCTTTACCTTTACCAACACTATTTTCCAGTGTTATTGCATAGTTCTTGTTTTGAATCTGAAGCACAACAGCAGCGAACAAACGGCAACAAAGCAAAGAACGAGAAGAAATCAACAGAAACACATACGCAACACACACGGACACCATGCCACATGAACACACCACATGGACACACACACACACGCACTAACATACTATCACACACAACACACACACAATACACACACACACCACACTCACTCACACACACACTCACATATAGACAAATTAAAAATGCAGATTTCTATTGCAACATTCGGAAGCGCTTGAAAAATTGTTGCTGCTGTTGTTTTTGTTGTTGTTGTTGCCAGTGCCGATGCAGCCGCAGCTGGCGTCGCCGTTCGCCTCGCTGCCATCGTTCCCAGTCACCGTTATTGCCAGAGCTCCATCTACCATAGCATCCCCTTCCCTCCCCTCCCCCTTCCTGGTCCCCCTTCATGCTACATTCTCCATTTACATCTCCTCTCCCGTGTCTCCTTTTTCATCCAGCTTCCTGCTGTTCCTCCCGTTCCTGCTGCTGTTTAAAAAGCCTCGCAAAAGCCCCTTCCTATTCTCTCATTTTCCCTCTTCCTAAATCCTTTTCCACTTCTTCATCATGCTGTACTCCTTTAACTCCAACTCCTTCTCCGCATCTTCTCTGCTTCATTCGGTTGTTTTTTGCCTTGAAATAAGGGGAAAAGGATCCATTAATTCTAGAAAGATCCTTCAAAGTTCAGCATTACTTTCCCCAAAAAAACACTTCTATTCAGGATCATTAAAATATATATTTAAAATACAAATACATTACATTTTCTTCATTTATTTTTAAAGTCGAGCCGCCTGCCTTGCCGCTTTTTGTTTTTCTCGTTTTTGTGCTCTGCAATAGCATCAAAATTGCAAAGAAAAGCCAGCAAACAGTCAGTAAAATATTGTAGCTGGCAGCTGCACGAAGGCTTCCCAAAAAAAGGGGGCTACGGCGGGGGATAGGGATGGGAATAGGGTATATAGCTAGAGTTAGGGATGTAAGGGGACATTCGGAGTTGGGGCTAGTTTTGTATGAAAAGCGAGCGTAACAAAACAATGAAAACATCGTCGTCATCACAATCATCGCCATGCGGTGTTTTCTTGCCATTTGTTTCCCGAAACTCTTTTGCTCACTCCTCCTGGACTATCTGGGGCCCCCTTTCCTTGTTTTTTTCCCCTCTTCCCTCAGCACGCATAAAACCAACAAAATGAAAGCGCAACAACAACAATAACAGCTAGAACATCCGAGTGAAACGTGGCCAACAAAAAGTACAAATAACCCTCGGGAGGAGGCAAGGGGATCAGCTTTAAAAATTTCTAAGACGAAGAAAGTAATACTCTTAAAAATGATTATAAAGAGATGAACAAAAATAAGAATAAAATAATAAATAATAAATATTAAAAAATAAATAATAAATAGTATTTTAAGCATATAATTATATGACAGAGATAGGACCTTATCTTACCTATCTTGACAGTGTAAATGTCATTAAAGCTTAATCATTTAAATATAAATTTATTTTACCTTGTTTCCTTTGTAAGTAAAATATTATATTCTTGTTCTAATTAAACAATAATACGTACTATTTCTTTATACCCAAAATATCAAAATATTAGTACATTTTGTTTGCAAGCTTTTCACCTGACATTTTCCTGTAAAGATTTCTTTATTAATTTATATAAACTAACCCTCTTTTAGATAAAATCTATAAAAAGGTGTTTAAGGTTCTGCCTCGAAATTGAATTAATTTCACACCAACCCCACACATGTGACCATTTGCTGCTCACAAATTTCTAATAGCCAAGGGGTCAACTCCACTGGTCACAGATTATCCTCATTTGATACAACACTTGGAATTAGGGAAACTGAAATTTCAGTTCAGAATTTTGCAGTTTCCCAGATGCTCAGCCATTCGTAGCCTGGAGTTGAGGTCTCATCCTGCGGCCACCTCCTTTCCTTGTGTTTGGTCCAAAACCCAGTTACCAAAGTCGGCTGCTGCTCCTGCTGATGCTGCTGCTGATGCTGATGCTGCTGCTGCTGCTGCTGCTGCTCCTGCTGTAGCTTCTGTTGGGCTTGCATCGAGTTGACCCCCCTCGTGTGGTGCATGTGTGCATTGTCTTTGATGTTGTTGTGGGCTCGGCTTCATCTTCAGCTGCAGTTGCAGCTACAGCCAGCTCTGGCTCCAGCTCCAGCTCCAACTCTGACTCCTACGGATTCACATAGCACTCGTAGTCGTAGTCGTAGTCCTTTTCCTACTCGTACTCATGGCCGCACTATATCTGTGCCACGTCTAAGTCTAATGTTTCAAGCGTCAGCAGCAGGAGTGCTGCACAAAAAACAACAGCAGCACACAAAAAACAAAAAAAAAAAAGGCACAGGGGGTGGGGTGGTGTGGGGAAAAAAGAACAAAAGCCATGGCCAGACAATTAACCAGCCATCAGTCATTTGGTTTTCTGCCTGGCACGCACCAGGGAAGGTTGGTTAAGTCCCAGTACTCAGTATCCAGTACCCAGTTTCCATCCCAAACAGAAGCCAGTTGGGTGCTGAAAAGCCGGTGGGAGGTAAGGAATAATAATCCCAAAAGAGGAGTCTGGGGGGGAGGCCCTCAAGGAGGTAACCCTAGGGGAGGTAATCCCTAGCTTAGTGCAACAAATTTCACCGAAAATGGTCGAAAAAAAAGGAGGTCAAACGATTAAAAACGGCTTAAAAACCGAAAAAACAAAATGAATTTAGTAATATTGTACATTTCAAGACCTTTAATTTATTTTTCATAAATAAAAAAAAATACTATAAGTATATTTCCAAATATTTATTCAATGCTTGTTGTATGCTGATTAAGATTTTTAAGCACTTAATCAAAACAAAATTTCAAATGCAGAGACAGCTGCTAACCAAACACCAAACAAAAAAATAGTGAAAATATTTGTGTGCATAAAAAGCTTTTAATTGACACTTCAATAAAATAAATAAGTAAATTAAATCAAATTGCTTTCTCTGCGGGGGAATCTAATGATTTTGCATATGCACATATGCCTGGAACAATAAATATCACCTCCTGCCGCCCTGCATAAAACTTTCTATTGAATTTTTGGGGGGGAAAATTTCAAACATATTTAAAAGATGGCGCATAAATTATGTACAGACATATTGGCCAAGTGCAAGACACGGCCCAAAGCCAGAGCCCGATTTCGAGTTGAAGTTCGAGTATCTGTATGTGTGTTTTGTGAAAATTTATGGCCACCATAAATTGCATATATATTTCCCCTTTTATTGAATTAATTAATTTCACAAATAAAATTTTGTGAAATAAGGAAAAGGCCAGAAAGAAAAGCTTTCAAAGACTAAAAATCTTAACTTCTTTTGAAGGAGTCTTAACAAGATCGATAATGGTTTTATTTTTGGTTTTCGTTTAATTTTGTTTTTGAAATAATTTAAATTTATTTTGATGATTTATTATTCCCACTTGAGCAGGTATATAAAGCTGGCTTTTCTCTTCCAATTTCACAATCTTCACAACCATTCACATTGCCCAATCTCTATGTATATTGGCACGTGCATATTTCTGGCCAAAAAGCTGACAGACAGCCGTCAAACAAATAGCCTGGAACCGAAATAACCAGGCCGAAAGAGAGTGCAGCTGATGCAGGCCTTCGGGGGAAAGGCTAACATGTGGCAGTGGCAGAGGGCAGATCAGCCACAGACAACACGGAATCCTTTTGGGCTGACAGACAACAAGTAAATTCCATTAAATGTACGAAATGGAAATTAATTTCGGTTGCATGCCAAAGCACACATATGGAAGGATTTTTATGTTTTCATTATGGAACCGAAATCTCCGAAGGGGAATAATCGTCGAGTAGTGAGAAAGTGAAATGAGCTGTCAGTCTGGGAGAACGAGAAGGAGATGGAGATGGAGATGGAGATGGAGACGGGGTCCAGAGTGACCCCCGGTCCAGGCCAATGTTAATTTCAATTGCCTGCTGCTGGGTCCTTGCTACTTGCTACTTGGTTACTTGGTCCTTGGTTGCATGTCGTTGACTCCGTCCTCAACTAAATCAAGAGCTGCACGTGGCAGATGCACTACCCACTCCTTCCACCACCCCTCTTTATACCTCTTCTCCCTCATTCGCTTTCTTTGCTCTCTTTCTCTCTCTTTGGTCGCCAGCGAGGTTGATGCTCTGTTATCGCTGTTTGGGTACACTCACAAAAAAAAGGGGTTCAAAAGGGTCTCCTTTAATAATACTGAAAAAAAAAAGAATTAATTAAAAGTATATTTAGAAATATTGTAAAAAAAAGTACCATGTCGTATGAGTGATATCAATATTTAAAGTGCCTGAAATATTACTCATACGTCATGGTGTCTGTGAAAATTATGTTTTTAATCACTTTTATTTTTTAAAATTTTTTTATTTAATTATATTTCCTTATTACAATGTTTTTGCTGTGCCTAAACGGGAACACCATGTCGTATGAGTAATATTATGATTATTAATGTACTTTAAATATCACTCATACGTCATGGTGTCTCTTAATATTATATATTTAATTATTTTTTTTTTTAATTCTTTATTTAATTATATTTCTTAAATACTCATTTTTTTCTGAACACCTTGTCGTATGAGTAATATCAGTATTTAATTTATTTCAAATATCACGCATACGTCATGTTGTCTTTTCAAATCATTAATTTCGTTTCTTAATGCTTTATAGAATTATATATTTTTACTTGTTTTTTTTTTGAGGTGCCTTAAAAGGAACACCTTGTCGTATGAGTAATATAAGTATTTTAAATATCACTCATACGTCATGGTGTCTGCTAAAATTCTTTCTGAAATTATTTTTTTTTTATTAAAATATATTTTTCTTGCTGTGCCTGAAAATCTGGCTGGCTCGAAGGACTCCACGGCTGTGGCGGGTGGCAGAGGTTATACGCCTCCTTTTTGGCAAATGTCGCGAGTCGCGAGGCGTCGCTAACGTGGACATGGACATGAGCAATGTGCAATGGCGATAAGGAGAGAAACTCTCTCGCAACGGACATGGTCTCCGTCTCCATCTCCGTTACGGCGAGTCCTCCGCTCCGCTTCTCTCCCTTCCCTCGGGAGGAAGGGGGGGGGGGGGGCATAATTGGCTAGTCAGTCAGCCTTCTGTACTCCAGACTCCACACCGCCGCCCGCCATGGCACTCGACAATCAATTGAAGCGTAATGGCCACAGTTCAATAACTTTTTGGCCATCCTCCATGCGATTGCAAGGGGATCCCGCTTGCAGGCTGACGATGACGATATAGACACGCCGACGATGATGCTTCAATTATCTATTATGGATCTAATGAGTTGTCATGTTCGGATATTACCGCAATTGAAACGATTGCAACTGTTTTGTTGAGGTCAGACAATAAAAAAAATGGTTCAAGTTAAAGTCGTTTGTCTTGTGGAGTTTTGGGTTTTTACATTGTTGAGTTATGACATATTATTTATACATATATATATATATTTTATATGTGCCTTTATATATTAAATTGTAAGCTTTTTCAATCAGTTAAAATTACTACTTTTAAACTGTTTTGATTTCTTGCTAATTTGGTTTTGAAAAAGTAATTTAATTTATAATTTTATTTCTTTACAGTTGGAAAATATAAAGTAACTGATTTTTGTATGGCTGGAAATCTTTACTGCCTGATGTAAGTATTTATCAAAACCCAATGAACTTTAAGGCAATGACTTATATATTTTTGACTATCAGAAACACCAAATGGCCAACGAGAATTGGCCCTCTAGAATCCAGCCCTTTCCCTCCCCAAACACTTTCCACACCCCTTTTAGCCATTCAATGTGCATATTTAAGGACTCTTACCTTGAGTTGCAGTCAGTAAAATAGTATTAATGAAATATATATAGAGTTAGGCTTTGTAAAAAAATATATTATAGTAACTTATAGGATCTTAAAGCTAAAAGTCTGATGAAACATTTTTTTTTAATGCTTTAAATCAATATTTTGTATGGTTTTGTTAGATATATATTTTAAAATGTTCTAATAATACCTTTAAATTTTTATTATATTAACATTTCCACCCCGTTTTCATTGCTATTATGTTGACCTCCACTGTTAATACTCACATACATGCAATTGGCGGAGTATGTACCGTGGGTTTACCTGGAGTTTCTCCTACAGAGGAACGTGGAATGGCACAGAAGGGTTGGGAATGAAGGGATTGAAATGGAGGAATGAGGAATGAGGAGCAAGGGTATCAGGGGGGGAACGGTAGCTATGGAGGATTGATGCTACGGGTTTTGGCTTTTGGTGGTTCGCTATCATTGCACAAGTGCGCAAAATTTTGGACTCCATTCACGTGCTTGGCTGCCAAAATTGTTGCCTGGCCTCCGTGCGCTTCTCCCCCCCCGACAGAGGAGAGGGGGGAGACCGCCCCTGGCCTCTGTGCGCTTCTCCCCCCGCACAGACCGCCGCCCCTGGCCTCGTCTTTCGATCCATAAATTTCCACATTGATCGCCCCGTGGCGGCGACTGAGCTGCCTCTCTATATATGTCTGTCTCACTGTCCGTCTGTCTGTGTGTCTGTCTCAGTGTCTGTCTGTATGTATTTAATTCGATAACAGCGCCAACGGTAACGGGGAGTTGTTCGAAAGATTTTTAAACCCAACTCGGCAGAACCCTTTCCCACTTCACTCACACCCCCACTGGCATTGCACTCTCAAGTGCAGTGAAATAGTTGTGAAACACTTTGCCAAAGATGAAAGATAAATCCAACAAAAACAAGAGCAAAAAAAAAACCTTGTATATGTATGTAAAGAAAGGCAAATGGCAGCGGGAAAAGGCAACTCCGATTTTGCATAACTTTAAGAACTTTAATCAAAATAATTGGCAGGAGCAGCTACCAACATTTAAGTTTTAGAAGTATTTTTCCCTAAACTTTAAGCGAAAAAAAAACGGTTTATTTTTTGCAAATATTTCAAATAACCTAAAGATTCAGATATTTATTTATTTAAAAAATAAACTGCATTTAAAATAATTTAATATGTCCTATATTGTCGGCTTTCCCCCCCTGCATGCTGCTTTAGTTAAGTTTGTTGACCAACCGTGATGGGAAATTGAAATTCTGCGGCCATGTTATATACCCCCCGGGGACTTCCACCCCTTGATTTTACACCCCACCCCATCAGTGTCGTCCAGCAGTTTCATATTTTTGTTGGTATTAAAAACCGGCTGATTGAGCAACGGCAGGGAACGAACCTCTCTAACCGAACGAACCAGCCAGCGAGCGAGCGAGCGAAGGCTGTGCATAATTTAAATGTCTAGACCTCAGAGCTTCCCCCCTCCCCCGCTGACCGCAGGGGGGAAGGGAGGGTGGGTAAGCTGGGGAGAAAAAAGGGGGAAAATCGAGGGAGAGAATCCCTCAAGCATCCGGCCTGCCACTGTCAATAATTAAGTGCGAACCTTGATATAAACTTTTCGCCAACTCCGCTGACGGCCGGCGCTTCTTCCGACCCTTTCGCGGTCAAGGCACTGCGAGAAATTGGATAGAAATACAAATTTTAGGATATTATCTATTCGTTTTTTCATAGTTTGTATTTTGTGTGGAAGAATACAAAATTATTGGTGGATTTATTAAAATGCCAAACTGTTATTGAGCATTTTCAAAGGATTTTTTCAACATTTTAAATGCATTTTTTCTAAACATTTTCTGGATATTTTTTTAGCATTTATTTTGGTATTTCTTATATTTTCTTTGGAACTTCAGTATTCTTTGATAGTTCTCAGTATTTTCCTTGATATATTCTTAACATTTCTAGGTATTTTAATTTTTTTTTTTTGTAATTTCTTTGATTATTTCTAAGGGTTTCATTTTTAAAAGAATTTCTAATTTCTTTGATTATTTCTAAGGGTTTCATTTTTAAAAGAATTTCTAATTTCTTTGATATTTTCTTAGTATTTTTTTTTTATTTTCAAAAGTGTCTTTGGTTTTTTCATAGTACTTTTCTTATCATTGTTCTTTATATATTTTTACCATTTGTTAAATATTTTCTGTGCAATTTTTATTTATTTCTTAATATTCTTTCGAAAGTTGTTTGATATTTTTCCAGTTTTTTATTTGGTATTTTTTTTTTTTTTTAATTTCTTTTGTTAATTTTAAACATATTTGTTTCTTAGAATTGTATTTGGTATTTTCAGAGTACTATTTTTATAAAGCATCTTCTTATCTAAGTATTCTCTAATATATTCTCAGCATTTGGTAAATATTTTCTGTAGAATTTAATGTTTTCTTAGCATTTCTTTTCGAAAATTCCTTGATATTTTCCCGGTATTTTCTTTGGTATATTCTCAGTTTTTTTTTTGAGGCTTCGATTTGTTTCTTGTTTCTCGAATACCTTTTTTTATTATCAGTGCATCTCAGGTTTTTTTTCTCCCCTTTACCTTGTTTGCGTTTATCCCTGCAAACGCTTTCCACTCGTTCTTCTCCTCGCTCTCTCCTTGCATTCACTTCGTTTTGATTAAATTAAAAAGTTACCACAGACCCACTCGCACAAACACAGACAAACAAACAAATACACTCACACACACACACACACCTACGTATACGCATACGAATGCAAAAGAAGAAAAACCAACAAATGGTCAATGAGAATTCCTTACTTCGCCTCTATCTTTCGCCGCCTCCACCTTCTCGCCATTTCTCCTTCGCCGTTTCGCTCTTTCTCTAATTGTGTCTTCAGCCGTCAATTGTCTTGCCGCCTGTTGCTGTCCCGCTTCAGGCCCCGCCGCCCTCTCCCTTTGCGTAGCAACAGACAATGCAACTCTGGATGGGCTAATAGATTTATCACGAATCGTTTCACAGTCCGTTACCGTTATTGTGGCTGCGGGAATGTTTTTGCCTATGCCGTTTCCCCCATTGTCTTTCAGGTGTTTGCAACGGCACTCTCGCTCTCTCTCTCTTTGCCTCTGTCTCTCTTTGGGAGTCTTCTCTAACGATTCTTGTGGGTGCTTTGGCTATGGAAAAATTAGGAAAAATTATTATGATTAAAGGGATTTATTTTGTTCAATGAAGTATTTAAGGGATATTTTTGTATACCTTTTATAAAAATATTCTTCCAAATCTCCTCTCTTTAAGTCCTTCGTGTCCTGTTAACTCTTTTTTTTCCTATTTCTGTAAAAATACTAAAAATAAGATCATTCAAAGTTCGTTAAAAAAAAAAAACAACTTAAATGCTTACTTCCTGCTCTCTATTGGCTTTTCCTTTAATTGATGAGTGAAGAGGTTAATAATGTTCAGTCTCGACAGCAAATTAAAAAGTATAAAAGGATAAAGGATAATCATTATATCTCTGCTGCAAAGTGTTTGAAAAAGATTTCCTAACTTGCAGCAAGTTCAAGCTTTTGACTGAGTTTTCCCCCCTTCAAGATTACCCATAAAATATAAACACTATTAACTTGCCTCCGATAAGATTTGTCCACCATTAAGACCCCTGCAATAAAAAGCTCATCGATTAGATAATTAACAGTTTGTTAACGGCAGATAGTGCTTTGATTATAAATCAATAACAATTCCCCGCTATAAATAAGATGGTACACCGATTGGGGCTTTTCCCCATTTCAAAAATGGCCATTGTCCGAGCTGCTGTTCCCGTGACTCTCCCGCTGCTGCTCCTGCTGCTGCTGGTCGCGGACCGACTGCTGCCCGTACAGTCGGCGCCCGGTGGCATCGAAGGTCGCGTTGTTGGCGGCGTGGATGCCGAAAGGAATCAGTTCCCGCATCAGATCTCCCTGAGGAATGGCGGCTCGCACAGCTGCGGTGGTTCGATCTTGTCGAGAAACTACATCCTGACCGCTTCGCACTGTGTGACCAATGCGGATGCCGAAGGCAAGTATGTGGCCGTGGCCGCCGAACGCCTCACCATTCGGGCGGGCAGCAATGATCGGTTCAGCGGCGGTGTCCTCCACCAGGTGGCCGAGGTGATCTTTCACGAGGAATATGGCGTTCATCTTCGCAACGATATTGCCCTGCTGCGCCTCACAGAGCCGCTGATCTATTCGGCCAGCATCCAACCGATTGCTCTGCCCACGGCAGATACTCCGGCGGATGTGGATGTCATCATCTCCGGCTGGGGCAGGCTCTGGCACTTGGGCGACCTGCCGCGCTACTTGCAGTACAACACTTTGAAGTCGCTGTCCCTCGAGGAGTGCGACGCGTTGATTGGCTGGGGAATCCCCGGCGAACTGTGCCTCATCCATGAGGCCGACAATGGCGCCTGCAATGGTGACTCCGGTGGCCCGGCCATCTACAATGGGCAGGTGGTAGGCATTGCCGGTTTTGTGTGGTCCGCCTGCGGAACCAACAATCCGGATGGATATACGAGGGTTTACTACTTCAATGACTGGATCAGGGCCCACTCGGATGTTGTGTAAGGAGTCAAGGAAGAGGGGATATGATATTGCATTGAATAAAGAAAGATATATGTATATACCTACGTTAA
This sequence comes from Drosophila seguyi, assembly GCA_008042675.1. Classification (NCBI taxonomy): domain Eukaryota; kingdom Metazoa; phylum Arthropoda; class Insecta; order Diptera; family Drosophilidae; genus Drosophila; species Drosophila seguyi. The sequence continues at coordinate 125,318 of VNJU01009365.1, read as the reverse complement.
GGGGCATCTTAAATCATTTATTGGATCTTAAAGAATGAAGATTGTAGCTTGGGACTTGGGTCTTTATGCCATAGTTTAACGTATTAAAAGTTACTTTTAAAGTTTTTATATTAAGGTTCTAATGCGACTGACACTCCCTTTAAATAGTTACTAAATTTGAATTCATTTTGCGGGTATGACACTGGTTTTATTAATTTAAGTTTATTATGCCTTAAAAACTTCATTACTTAGAGGCTCAACCAGAGTTTTACCTGAATGAAAGCTCTTTTGATGTATTTATTTTATTTTAAATTATTAATATTTAACTAGATAATTAATCACAAAAAACCGATAAGATCTTAATGAAAGTACCGGAAAAAATACCAAAAAAAGAAAACAGTTCTACTGCATTAATTTGTATCTAAAAACTATGTTATATTCTCCCTGTAAGAAAAATTGTCACAGCAAGATAAATATTTTGTTAATCAAATAGAATCTTATAAAGTTCTAAAATCAAAATAAATAACATTGTTATTAAGAGGTAACCACACCAAACACAGTTCACTTTCCATTCCCCACTTCAACCTATAATTAAAGAATATTTTACTAATAAATATGTTTTGTCAGAGCATAAAATTCTTTAGTCAAAGTTACCCATAATTGCCTTAATTAGACTAAGTAAAATTACTAAATGGCTGACAATTAGGCGCACCTGTCGCATATCCCATATCCTGCATATTATATCAAGGATATCAGGGGATAGTTGTGTGGGGAAAAACCTGAAATCGCTAATACTGCAAAATATGCAAGGCTCTGTGGGAATCCAAGCAGCTGCATGACTACAGACTGCCCTTCTCACTCAAGTCCCTCATATATAAATCTCATCGGGCGATAAGATACTGACCACCGCCGCCTTGAGTACAGATAGATAGTGCGGCTTGTAAATCAGACATTAGACGGCGTGGCGAGTGGTGTACTTAAGAAGGTGCCGATGCCGTGGCTTTTGGCCATTTCAAAAATGACATCCGTTCACGTTGGAATACTGCTGCTGGCCGGGAGCTGCCTGGTCCTGGCCCTTCTGCTGCCCGTACAGTCAGCGCCCGTTGACATCGACGGACGGATTGTTGGCGGCGTGGATGCCGAAAGGAATCAGTTTCCGCACCAGATCTCCCTGAGGAATGGCGGTTCGCATAGCTGCGGAGGCTCAATCCTGTCTAGAACTTACATCCTGACCGCCGCCCACTGTGTGACCAATGAGGATGCCGATGGCAAGTATGTGGCAGTGGCCGCCGAACGCCTGTCCGTTCGATCGGGCAGCAATGATCGGTTCAGCGGCGGCATCCTTAGCCAGGTGGCCGAGGTTATCTTCCACGAGGACTATGGCAATTTTGAGAACGATATTGCCCTGCTGCGCCTCACAGAGCCGCTAATCTATTCGGCCAGCATTCAACCGATCGCTCTGCCCACGGCAGATACTCCGGCGGATGTGGATGTCATCATCTCCGGCTGGGGCAGGCTCTGGCACCTGGGCGACCTGCCGCGCTATCTGCAGTACAACACTTTGAAGTCCATCTCCACGGAGCAGTGCGCCGAGCTGATCGACTTTGGTTTCGCCGGCGAACTGTGCCTCATCCATGAGGCAGACAATGGTGCCTGCAATGGGGATTCCGGTGGCCCGGCCATCTACAATGGCGAGGTGGTGGGCATCGCTGGCTTCGTTGTGGGCGGCTGCGGTTCCACGTATCCCGATGGCTATGCCAGGGTTTTCTATTTCAAGGACTGGATCAGGAAGTACGTTGTGGATATTTGAAATGGCCAGAATTTGGCTTAATTTTTTTTTTTTGTAGATTTAAAAAATAAATAAAAATATATAAGAAAGTGTTTTGAATATATGCTACATTTTCTGTCCTAAGAAAGTAGGAAAATATTTTCGAAACTTTGAAAATAAGTTAAGAATCCTCTTTAAAGTGGTATTTACTAAGCTAAATTTAGAAATATTTTAAAAACTTTTTAAAGCAAAGAAACCACAGCCTTAGTAAATCATAGATTTCACAGGAAAAACCCAAAGCAAAATAAATTACTTAATAACAGTCCAAATAATCTAATAGTAATCTTAAAGATAAGATAAAGATAGATTCCCTTGAACTTATAAATTAACAAAAGTGCCCACTCAGAGTACTTGTAAAAATATTATAAAATTCTATTTAATGTTTACTTAAATGACCTCATATTAATAACAACTTTTTAAAATAAAATAAAGGGGAAGCTCGTTGAATTATTGAAATTATTCGGCAGCAGCTTTATTTCAGCTATCAGCATTTGTGTTTTACACATTTTTTGCATATTTGTCAAGCAATTTCACTCCAAATTTGCCAATTATGCGCATTTTTTGAGCGTGACCCGAATGGGCAACCAATACACACTCAAAAAGAAAATAAAATAAATAAGAAATATAACAAAAAAAAATTATAAACACATACCAATACAGAGTGTAGCCTTTCAACGCATTGGCTACATTGTCTCCTGTCCATTGTTGTGGCGAGGGTTGCTAGAAAATATTCAAAAATTAAGGGTTTTGAAAGGCATAATTTTGAAATTAGTTGAATTATTATTAAGATATTTTTTAAAGAGATTTTTGAAGAGATTCTTAAAGTTATAGCAATAAAAAATTACTATTTTTCAACTAAAATAAAATATATATTTTCTCAAAGGTTTCTTAAATCTCTTTTCTATTTTAATGACATTTCCTATAAACCTTAAAAATAATAACAATTAAAGTACATAATTTCCCCTCGCTTATCCCCCTTTTTTCCCCCCACTCACATGTCTCTCTCATTTTCAAACTTATATTGTCATAATTTATACTTTAGCAGCATTTTTATCGCTGCGCTCGGCACGAAATCGGAATTGCGAAATACAAAATATAATAAACAATGGCCCGATGCCCAGGAACAATGGCAATGCCACTGCCAGTTCAATGTTAGCCCCCTTCCCAAAAAAAAAAAAAATAAATAAAAATAAAAAATAAAAACCCCTTTCCCTTAACCCTTTTGCTGCATTTTCTGTATGTCGTACTTTGCGTCACTTTGCGAATTTTATTTATTTACGATTTTTGCGTGAGCCCCCTGTTCGATGCCGCCTCTTCGTTTCTTTATTTTTTTTATTTATTGATTTGCAATTTATATATGCTCGGTCACACAGTACGTATACGTAATATTTGGCAGCATCATCATCATCATCGCCGCCATCAACGGCATCTTTATTTGGCTTCGGCCGGCTCTCTATCGCCGCACGCTGCCCATCAATCATTTGTGTAGCAGGCATTTGTATGTAAATAATTAAAATAGAAAATAATCGTAAAAAGTATAAAGTGTAATTCCTTTTTTGACGCAGTCCCTCAACTGCCTTTTGAAGATGACTGCAGCAGCAGCAGCAGCATCAGCATCAGCGGCAGCGATAAAATGGCAGCGGAATTTCCGATGAACCTTGTCGCGTGTCGCTCTTCATAATTTCCCTCTTAAATTATCGCGAGTGAAAAGCCATGGCTAAAGGGGGCGGGAAAATGGTTGAGGGGGAAAAGCGAAACGATATATGCACACGGGGGGAAATGAAAAGGAAATATTTAAGCCGATACTCAGAGATGGGTCTAGAGATTTAAGTTTATTTTTATAATAATATCAGAAATATTACTTAAATAACTAATTGTGAGTGCTTGAAGGATAATATTGATGTTTTTAAAATTAAGGAAATAAATTTAAATTAGTCTAGCTTAGCATATATATTCTTTGCATATAGAAATTGGTATTAAAATCGGATTTAATTCAGACTTTTCAGTGGATTGCCTAGCTCATCTATCAGTGTTTGTTTTCCCTTCAAACTGATATTAAATTACAAACGAAAAAAAACAATGAAAATCTTAATAAATAAACAAAAGAATTTTGTGGTAAATGCCAAGCCTCAAAGCGGAAATAATAAATAGAAAGAAGAATCCCTAACCATCGATCCCCTCAAGTGCCAGCCTGTGATGTGTCATCATTTGATGTCAATGTGGCAGCTACTATATATATATATATATATATATATTGATAAATATATTTATAAAAATATCCAGGAGAAGATAAATTTAAATAAAAAAAGGGGGAGGAGTGAAAACAAGGGGGCATCGAGCTCAACTTTAAATACTGGCAAATAAATCTGGCAACGGGCAGGGCTCTGTGTGTTCTGCATAAGAATGCGTCCAAGTGTATCAATGATATAAACTTCTACGCACACAACACATATCGCACAGTCCAGCCACATATACTTGTTTAAACACACATACATAGATCTGTCTATATGTATGAGTTTTTATTTAAATAAATTGCAAGCAGCAGGAGCAGCAGCAGCAATTCCGCAAAATAAATTCGACAGCAGGGAAAGTGTCAAGGATTTTGGAGAAAACCTAACCAAACGGATTTAATTATAGTTTCAAATTATTTTTAAAGTTTAAACAAAACACATTACTCATACGACACGTATTGACGATAATTGAACAATGACTACGCGTTTAAAAATTCACAAAATTTTATATATACTAGAATTTTATATTGTTCTTTGTCTTGCCCAATGAAATAATTTACCCAAAATATAATGGGGAATCTGTCTCTGGAATGCACAAACATATACTCGTAAATAAGTCACACACACGCACACCCCCAGACAGACATGTGTAAGTACATACATCTGTGTATATTGGGAAGTGTCGTCGGTTGGTGCTACTTTTGCCGCAGGAAGCGGTCGCAGCTGTGGGTTTTAAAATTTCAATTCATTTCCGTTGTGCATACCGTAAACGTATACGTATACGTTTACGTATTCGTATCCTATAGTACGCACACGCACACGCACACGCACTTGTCCTGGCTGTGGCTGTGGCTCTGGCCAACAAAAAAAAAAAAAATGAAAAACAAAATGCGGCTAAATGGTAGACAGAACGAATAACGACAACAACCAGGGCCTGGGTTTTGGCCAGGTCTGGTTCGGGTTTGGGTCTGGCCTGGTCTGGGCAATTTATGTGCCGAAAAGGCCAAACAGAAACGAACCTGAGAGGCCTGTTACCGGATCCCCAAAGTGCCTTGCCGCCCACTCACAGACCGAAGCCAATGAGAGGGGTTGATCCCGAGGGACATGAATGCCCGACAGTGCTTGCTTGACTATCCTTTACATTGATTATATTCAGTCAAATTTAGTTAATTTTCTAATTAATTAGTTATTAATTATATAAAGTAAAATATTATATTAATACAAAGTTCATGCAATAAATGTTCAGTTGGCTTACCTTTGTGTGCTTCGTTGGGCATGCCACAAATGAATTTGCTAAATGCAGCAACAGCAGCAGCAGTGGCAGCCACAAAAGCAGCCATGTCCATATCATGGCTGTGCCATTGTGTGGCATTGACACGCACACAGATCCCACTCCATGGCCTACACCTTTTGTCGTGGTAATACGAGGTGCCAAAACCTGGTGACTATAATCGAAATTAAGCGATTGATGAGTGCCTAATAAGCGGAAGCCGCAAAATGACATCACTTGGATCAAAGAAGTGCCAATTCTGTGGGTCAATTTGCTCAATTTCGGGGTTTGCTTTGATGCCTGAAACGGAGAGTAAATAATTAAATGTTTTTCTAATAATATATTCAAACTTACCAATTGAAATCTTCAAAGTTTATAGTATTTCGGGGTTCTTAAGATCATCATTATCATTCCATACTCGTATTTGAATATATGACCTTTTTTTTGAACCATTTTCCACACCACCTTTCTGAGGTAAAGTTCAAGGCGCGTTTTTTTTATTGTGGTTTCCCCAAGAGGCCTAATCCACAGTTCTTTGATCCATCATCCTAAATAAAATATGACCAATATTTATACAAAAATAAGAAGAGAATTCGACACAAAAAGCTGATAGTTGACAACGTCATCAAGAAAAGTCCCAAAGAAGCAAAATAGAAATTTAAACCAAAATAAAAAAACAAAATGGATAAGAGAATTTTAAAACAAATCTGAAAGTTTTTTTCGTTAAAACCAGTTAAACTATTTAAACACAACTCAGCAAATAAATAATAAAGATGTAACTTGGCTTTTACTTATAAACAATTTAATATATTTTTACAAAGGCCAATCGTAATTTGTTTATGAACAATTTAATATATTTTTACAAAGGCCAATCGTAACTTTTTTATAAACAATTTAATATATTTTTACAAAGGCCAATCGTAATTTTTTTACGAACAATATATTCAATAAAAATAATTTGTGAAAAATAAAATTGTTTAAAAATTAACACAAAAGGCCCATAGAGTGTAATGATTTTTTTGAACTTTCGTTAAAAGTAAAATTCAAAACTTGTAAAAAAAAAATGTACATTTCAAAGGATCGCCTTCCCATATTCGCTCAGTAAATGTAGCTGTTGCGGAGAAATATTCGAAAGCCATAGAGTTATTTACGAAGCTACAAAATTAAATTACAATTTAAAAGTTAAAAAAATAAAGAAAAATGATTGCCTTCCCATATTCGCTCGACGATAGAGAAGACGTGTGGAGTATATAATACACGTAACGATACTTTCGATAATTTTAATTAATTAGAAAAAAAATAATGTTTAAAAAAATATAATAAAAACACGAAGCAAAGCTTTAATTGGAGGCTTAAGAAAGGGCCTCCCCATCTTATCCTAGACACTGGTCGTCCTAAGGCCACATCACAAATTTTTCACAAAAAAAAAAAATAGAAAGAAAAACAACCTAAGCCAAAATGAATACTCGAAGACATAAAATAAACTTTCAAATCAAATAAAATGATTATTTTGAATTTCTTGTAAGCTAAACTGTTGGAGAGTTTGCGAAGATACAAAATGAATTTACAGCTTAAGGTAAACCTATTATAAAAAAATAAAACATTAAAAAAACTTTAATTAAAAAAAAAGACCGCCTTATCATATTTGTTGGGAGATCAAGAAAATGTTTGGATTATATAAATATAGGCAAATTCAGAGATTTTAAAAATATTACATTTAAGATCAAAATTAAAAATAAAAAAATTTTCCAGCCTTTAAATCGATATAATAGCTGTAGAGTAATATTAGAAAGCTATAAAAAAAATTTTCACTATTAAAAAATTTGACATAAAATAAGTAAATCAGCATTTGTTAGACGAGCTAGTCAGTCGAAAAAGGATGTTCCAAAATTGTCCGAAGTGTAATCGATTTGTAATGTTCGCCAAACTACGTATAATATTCAAAAACTACTAAAAATAAATATACATTGCAAATAAAAATGAAAATAAGAAGGAAATTAAAAAAATAATCGCCTTCTCACATTGGCTCGTCTACCGAAAGGATCTCCGGCCGACTATCCGGGGGATACCTAGTCCGCTTTCCAGTCTCTGGGACTGGAACGGAGCTGGAGGTTGTGAGCTGCTTGGCCTAATCCTTCTGGGGAATCGCTCTGGCCACTTCCATGGGAGGGACAGCCAGAAGCTTTCCGTCCACTCTGAGATTCTCGGAGGGACACCCCAGCGATCAGGCCCATCCCCCATATCACATTTTCGAATGGAATTTGAGTAATTGTTGAATTTATTTTTAGGTTAAGCCAGGATTGTTTCGTTAAAGAGAATAATTTGTATATGAATCAAAATTTTTTTAATTTAGAGGAAAGGCAAATCTTTATTTAATTTAGTGGAAAGAATTGCGACGAGTTATTACTCGTGAAGGTGTCGGGATCTCTGGGATATGCACTTCCCGGAATATTTCAAAGTATTCTATATTCGCATAGTTCCTATGATTTATCCTTTACATTTTATTTTTAAATTTATTGAAGATAAAGTGAAAATTTATACTAGTTTGTTAAACAGCAAATTATAAAATTTTGAAAAGAAATTATACAAAAATTCTGTTTTAATAAAAAAAAAAAATTAATCTATAAATTATGGTATGCAACTCACTTTGATTTTTCATTCTTGAAGTCCCCGGTGATGTTCTCTTAGGAAGGTCCTCAAAATTGTAGCCGGCTTCTCTAAAGCCGGCTGGGTGGTCGTCCATTTTATTACTATTTTATTTAACACTTTTAATGCAAATTTATTACCACATCTTAATATTGAAGTTTATTTATTTACTTTCACTTTTTTAATCGCTCATGTTTTGTCCCTTTTTTTTTGGGTTCAGTCTCATTTTCTTACTTTTTTCTTACTTTTCTTAAAGTGAATACTTTTTCAATAATTTTAAAGAACTTTCTGTAGACACTTTAAAAACATAGATTTTTTAAACACTTTATTGGCACTTTTGAGACTTTTTTTTGACAAACATTTCACTTTACACTTTTGTTCTTCTGATTTCGATTTTTTATTTTAATTTTTTTATTTTACTTTCTCATTTGTTTTTTTTTATTCACTTTATTTTCACATTTCACATAAGAGCACTTTTTTACACCTTTATTTAAAATTTTTAAACTTTTTGTTCCTTTTTTTTATTTGTTCACAGGTTTTTTTTACTTTTTTTACTATCACTTTTTTCTGTTATTAAAAAATTAAAAAACTAATTTTTTCACCTATAGTTCACATTTTCTTTTAAAACTTTTTTTCCAACTTTTTTATTTCATTTTTTTCAGTTTTTTTTTACTCTTTTCACTGTCACTCTTTTTTTGTACTTAAAACATTAAAACAAAATTTTTCACCTATATTTCACATTTTTTTTTCACTTTTTTCACTATTACGTTTTTTTTTATTAAAAAAAAAACTTAATTATATATTTCACTTTGTAATTTCATTTGTATTTTATAACATTTTTTCACTTTTTTTACTCTTTTACACTTTTTTTTTACTTTTAAAATTAAAAAAATTAAGAAACTAAATAAAGAAACAACATTTTTATCACCTTTATTTCACTTTTGTCATTTTTTTTAAACTTTTCTTCACTCTTTTTTTCACGTACTTTTTTTTTACTTTTTTTCACGTACGACTTTTTCACTTGGAAGGAAACTGAATTTTTCATCAAAATTTCGGTGGGGTTCACTCAGAAAGCGTTAGAACCAGTTGGGAACCATAGGGAGCCCCACTTGACAAAAGTGTGACCAGATTTGATTTGAAAGCAAAAGCATTGATGTAATCAGTCATTTTTAGTTATTAAAGCAGTTTGTTATATAAGCGTTAAATTTCAAATTACTTTTTTTTAGAAACTGTGGAAACAGAGATCCGCTTATTGGTTGGGCTATTATCCTTGGCCTAACCGGAAACCGGAAGTAACAATACCGATCTCGATGTAAAGTTCCAATGGGTCAAAACACCTAAGGCTTTGCATCGATATTGGTCTAAATATGAGCATAGAAAAGGTATTGGTAAAACTTATTTTGGCACTCCCACTCGGCCACGCCCACCAAGAACTAACAGCACACATTTTGACCACAACAATGTTCGTGTCTCATAATTTTCAGGCTGCTTGGCATACACTAACACCAGTGAGAATCTGGAAAAATCAAGAATACAAGAGTTGAAATTTAATAAACAAAAGCAAAATGAAGAGACGTTTGCTTTGGTTTACTGGTAATTATCTTGTTAAATTTGCTTTTATATTTGTTTTTCTATTTGTTTTTGGATTTTTAAAGTATTTAAGAGTATATAAGAGTATATAAGAGTACATATTAGAGTTTGTCATTGAACGTGTAAGCCAAAAGTTTGTCCATTTGTTCAGGTTTTTGCCTGGGAAACGTGCAAAGACTTGGCAAAAGTACTTGGGGCAGGGAATAAGGTTGGGCTCTGAACCAGAATCTGTGAGCCCGGTTCTGGAGCTGCAACTGGCTCTGGGCGATGGCAATAAAGGTAACCTTCTTAATTTGTTATGACTGCCATTTTGGGGCACGCAAAATGGTTGCTGCTACACAGGGCAGCAGCAGCTGTCTACGTCTCCCTGTCTACCTGTCTACCCCTATCTCTCATCCTTAATATTCAAGTTTTTCCAGGATATTATTGGAACAAGGATGCTTTATTATTGAATTTATTGAGTTTTAATATGAAATTTGTATTAAAAATCAGCGTATTTTAATTTTTTGAGCATCTTTAATAATTTTATTAATAGATATTTTATGTTTTATAACTATAAATCGTATCATAAGTATCCTTAGCCTATTATCAAGTACCTTTAAAATATTTTAAAGGCTTTCCCACAGGATTACCGGGTATCCCTGCGTTGGATAACTCCTTGATTAACTCCTTGAAGTTCCTCCTCTGCCTCCTCTGCCATTCAGCGCCAATATCTTCACCTCTCCCCTTTTGGCCAGCTGGTGTTTTTGGTTCATCCTGAGACGCCGCAGGCTCCTGCTAGTTCCAGTCCAGGACCTCTCTCTGCTGTGTGTGTGTGTGTTGTTGCGAAACTTGTTCGCCGCTGGAATATTTGCATTGCGGTGTCGCCTGGCGTTGAGAGAAAAGCTGCGATTTGTGTGTGTGAAGTGTGCGAAACACAAAGAAGAAAAGCGCCGCGGCGCGAAGGGGTTGCCACCACCAACTTTGTATTGTTTACTTTTTGTTTTAATTTTTTTCGTGGCCCCCCTGCTTCCTTGTTTCGTCCTTTTGCCATGCCTTTTGTCGTGTACTTTTTATTTCATTTTTTATATATATATTTTTTGTCCTGTGTCCTGTGTCCCGCCGTGTCACTTTCTGTCGGAAAATCCTCGAAAGATGAAAAGGAAAATGAGGTGGGCAATGGCTGGAAACTTACTTTACACTTACTTTTATTTATATTCTGACCAATGATTAATTAGGTATAAATATTGGTAGTTTATTATTTAATTTGAGTTTAAATTAAAGGTAGCTATGAGCTTCCAGAAAATCCCCTCCTCGATAAACGCAGATCAAAAGCTGCACATTCCTGGGGGGACAATTTCCCGGAGGTCATCGATAGATATGTTACCAGCCGCATGTTCATCCACCCCGAAACCACCCCCTCTCCCCCCAATACCATTGGAAAATTTCGCCCACATGCTGTGCTACCTTGTGCCAAGTGCTCTGGATTTTTTCCTGCTCTCTCTTTTTTTTGTTATTTATTTTTTTTTTGGGCCCACGATAAGCACACAAAAACATAATTTGTTTGCTTGTCATTTTGCCATAATACGCTGACAACAACAACAACAGCAACAACAACAAGGGGCACAAAGATGGGCAGAAGGAGGCCAGCATAAAGCGGACTGAAGGGAAATGGATGTAGCAAAAAAAACAAAACGAAAAAAAAAAATGAAAAAGAAAATACATATAAAACCTACAGGAAAATCAAGCACAAATACTAATAAAGGCCACGGGGAGATGCTGTGAGGAAAGGAAAAACTCGCGCTCACCACTAATGTGTTTTAATTTTTGGTCAAAGTGTGAAAAGCGGAAAAGGGCGGTGGTAATCACAAGACAGTGGGCGAGGTTTTCCGAATTTTTTTCGGGGACTTTGAGTTGGAATTGTGGGTACATTTTAAGGCAAATATTTATGGAGTTAGTTTAAAAATATTGAAATAAATTCTTGAGTAGTTAAAAACAATCCAAAGTCATTAAGAAAATTTTAATTAAATTTTTGAGTAGCTAAAAACTATAAAAAGTCATAGAAGAAATTGTAAAATAAATATTATTGTTGATAAATTTCAATAAAAAAAAATCTAAAACCCTTCACAAATTTCAAATAAATTATTGTTAATTATTTTATTTTTACTTTCTAATTAAAAAATGTTCCCCTTTTATATTTCCAATTTAAAATAAACTCAAAAATTCCAAAATGTAAAGAACTTTTGGCTGGGGATTAAGAGTCCTTCGCATATCCTCAGCAACAATTTGTTGTTTGTACCGGAAAAGCGTGGACCTGGACTCTGCTTACCGAGCATAATGAATGTGCTTACGAATTGGTTATTATATTCTCTGGTGACACAGGGACACACGGAACGAAACAGGATGAACCCGCCACCCAAGTCCTGTCGTCCTTCGCCTTTGTTTGCCGGCTGTGTTTGCTCTTGTTTGTTTGCCGTTTGCTGTTTGCAGTCGTTTGCCGCTGCCTGTTGACCTGCAGAGCGCACAAATGGCCAAAAAGAAAATTGAGCGCAAAATGCTTAACAAATATTTTATGACTTCGAAGTTCAAACGCTTAAATGTGGCAACATTGTTCCCATCGCACGGACTGTTTCTTTTGTTGTTGCTGGCAAATTACCCGCAGCAGCAGCAGCAACAGCAGCAACTATTTTCCAGGATAGAGCATATTTTTGGTCCTGCTCCTTGCAAAACAAAGGGACGACAACAACACCACGCGCTTGCACACTCGGGAAAAGTGCGAGGAAAAACAGGGCAGGAGACGACCAAAAATTACAAAAAATATATATATATATTTATATATATAGAGAGAGAGAAAAAGAAAAGCCAGCAGCAGCATAAGGAGCCGAAAGAGTGGAAAAAAATTGTTTGAAATTCCTAACAAAGCATTTTAACAATTTGCTGACATTATAACGGCGACAAGTTGAGCGAAGTCAATAAACTGTTAACTGAAACTAAACAACAAAAAATATATAAAAAAAAAAAAATAGTATTAAGAAAAGAAGGTCAAGTTCTCGAAGTGCGTGATACCCCTTAAGTGGGTTTTCTTATTACTTTTTTAATTAAATTATTGCATTAGATTTTGCCACGATCTTTCATATTTTATTAAAAATATATGATTTTTTTTGAATATATTTTCAATATTATATATAATATATTATATTCTATTTTATATTATTTTTATTTCGTACAATAATTTTGACATGAATATAAATTTCTTAAACCAGAATATTGAATTTGTTTTAATTTTAAGGAAATGTGTTCTTATTTTAGATAAACCATTCAATTATTAAAACTTATGAATTATATATTCCTAAAAATGCATAAATGAAATCAAGAGAATTTTTTAATGAATTTAATTATATATTTATATATATAAAAGGTTTTAATATATTTAAAATAAAAAAAATTCATATTTAAATTAAGACTTGGTAATAAATTTCTTGAATAGAATTCATTATAATTTTAGGGACATGTTCTTGTTAAGTGTACTTATAATATTTTTATTTTTAGATGTATAATTACATAATTAAAGCCTGCCAATTATATATATTCCTTAAAATTTAAAAATAAAATCAAGTGAATATAATTAAAAAATTTAAAACCTTTAAAATATGTATTCCTAAAATTTTACAAATAATATCAAGACATTTTTTAAATATATTTTAAAATATTATAACGAAATATTATTTTATTACAATATATTTTAAAATTTTAAGAAAATGTAATTATGAATTTTTTTTTATATATTATAGAACGTACTTATTTCATTTTTTTATTATTAAATATAATTCAACAATTCAAAACCTTTAAAAAATCTAAAGAATCAAGAAAACCCTATAATTTTAATAATTTAGTATTGCTTATTATTATTATTATTATTATTATTATTATTATTATTATTATTATTAATATTATTATTATTTAATGTTTAAAAACTATCTTAATTTCTAAGCTCTTCTACTCATATTCTCATAAATACCAATACACCCTTTTTGGTAGAGGGAAAACCCCAAAATGCGCCAAAGTGAAAAAAGTGCTGATAGTAATAGACTGGAAAGACGTGCATCAATAGCGCCTCAAATGCCCCATAATATTGGGGTTTGGATGGTCCGAGGGGGTAGTGCCATAGGGGAACCGTGTCATGGGATTGACGAAAAAGTTTTTAACAAAATTCCCGCAACAGCAGCAGCAGCAGCAGCGGCAGCAGCAGCAGCAGCAGCGGCAACATCAATGTTTGGCAGCTGGCAGCATAAACGGCATGAAACTTCATTAAAGCGATAAAAATCAGAACCGAGGTGGCAACAAAAATCCGGCTTCAGCTACTGAAACAGAAATAAGGGAAAGCAAAAAAAAATAAAATAGAATAGTAGACCAGCAGATGCTCTGCTGCAGGTGAAATATTTATAATAATAAATTAATAAATAATAAATATTTAGTTAATAAGAAATAAAAGAAGCCTACGTTTTTAAGGGAAGTTTAAGCATAATATCTCCCGGGATAATATGTATTTTTATTTTTAAATATAAAAGATTATAAGGAAAAGAATAAGAGATGCTGTTTTGCGATTCTAAGACAATTGAGAAATAAGATAATTATTTTAGTTGAGAAGTATAAGTATAAAAATTCATTTTTACAGTAATTTTGCCAGAAAAAACTATGTTTTTACTTGACAAATATTAAAAATCTTCACTTAAATTTAATTTTTTATAGCTATAAACAAATCCAATTAAATATATTCAAAGGTACAAGAAACCTTTATTAATACAAAAATATATAAATGAAAAATTACTCGTTATCCTTCCGATATATTTAATATATAATTATAATATCCGGATGATATTCCTCACATTTTTTACACAGCAATTTTCAGGGTATCGCTGCTGGTGGTGGTGGTGGGTGGTGTTGGTGGGTGGAAAAGCCCGGCTCAAAGCGGGTCCAAAGTGCCCTGCCTCACCGCAGTCAAAATATCCGGCGGAGCCGCAGCACCTGTACAACCACCAACCACCACAGGACTACGGAGGATCCCAGAGTTATTAAACTTGTTCGGCGCTTGTTTATGGAAAAGCAGCAGGAACGATGGATGCCCGTCCGGTATTCCGGACTCCACTTACCTGTCCACTTACCACCCTCACCTGATTAAGCCCAGTCAAAGATTTATGACGAATTGTCTGCCCCACCCCGGCCCCACCCCTCCATATGCACATGAAAGTGTGTGTAATTACGGCTGGACTCGTGTGAAAAAGTATGATTTAATGGGCAGATGCTGCCAGCACATATTACACTATTTTTGCACTGGCCGATGATGGACATTGATGGACGTAAATGGAGTTTATGCAATGCCAGCATATGCCGCAGATCGCTCCGGTCCGGACTGGTCCCGGTCTGGTCCGGAAATATGAGTACATGTTGTACCCACGATATTCATTTAGCCGTGACAGCCAAATGGTAGGCATTCAAATATTCAATTTTGAAGAGAGCGTCTTCAGCCTGAATAGCCAAAACTTCATTTAGAAAACTTTGGGAGGGACATAAAAGGCTTTCAAAACATGGCAAATATAGCTTTGAAAGAGAAATAGTTCTCTTTAAAAAATTGGTGATTTAAAATTTGGTGTAATTTGTATAACAAAATAGCTTTGAAAACAAAACAAACACAGTTTTTAAACAACTTTAATTATGCTTTAAATAAATGTTTTTTAAGGGGGAAAATTATCTTACAAAATTGGTACTTAAAAAATTATGAATAATACGCACAATAGAATGAATATAAAAATATAACAAAAACTGTTTTTAAGCAACTTTACTAGGCTTAAAAAAATATTTTTTTATGTCAAAAGTTGTCTTACAAAAATGGTTCTTTAAAATTTTGAAAAATTTGGTTAACAGCATGATTTTAAAAACATAAACATAAAATACCTTTAAAAAGCAGGAATTATGCTTTGAATAATTGTTTTCTAAACGCTAACATTTTCTTTGAAATTTTTGTGTATATATTTATATAAATTTTAAATTATGAATATTTTGTGTAATTATAGCAACAATAAGGTTTTGAAAACATAAAAAACAAACCTTTAAATACCTTTATTTCTGCTGTAAGTAATTGTTTTTTAAAGACAAATGTTCAGTTACAAAATAGGTAATTGAAAAATAGTTATAAATTATATAATGAGATCAAAAGAATGACCCAGAAAAAAACCTAACAAACACAGTTTTGAAAAGCTTTAATTGTGCTGTAAATAATTGTTTTATGAAGGTTAAAGTTTAATTGAAAAACTGGTCTACATATAATATATAATATTTCGTCTAATTATGGCAAACATAACAAACAAACCTTTCCAGGGCCTTAATGCTATAAATAATTATTTTTATAAAGATTTTTGATAAAATTAGTAAGCAAAAAATATAAATAATGAATAATAATGATAATAAGCTAGTTAATAAAGGCTTATTCTAAGCCTTTTTAAGTCTAAGAACTGTTCTTATTTTATTTTCTAATTTATTCAGTGACTTTGGCTCAAGTGAGTGAGCAACCAGGGCAAGGCCATCGACTTTTTCGATATGCCCGACCAAGATTTCAGTGAGGACCACAATGGACCCAACCCAAAAAAAAAAAAAAGAAAATATATATATATATAAGTATATATAAATATATGTACAATAATAAAGAGGCAGCAACAAAAGGGGGCATAATTTGTGGCATATCAAAAAAATAGTTGCTCGGTTGCGTGCCTTCTCTTGCCACTTTCTTCCCATCTCAATCCATATCCGTTTATGCGGCGGATACGGATACAAACAATGGGAGAGGGAAAGTGTGGAGGCGGGGCAGGGGCGGCTCTGAGAAACATAGACTCGCATAAAAGAAATCAACTATTTTGATTGAACGCACACACACATGAGCGCACAGGAGCTGAGCAGCGCTTTGGATAACAAAGATTCATAATTACGATAAACAACAACACAGCACTGAGAGAAACCAGAGGGGGGTTCGAGAGGAACCTGCTGATGCCTGATCCGAAAAATGGGGGGAGGGGAAGAGGAAAATATCAACGGCAATGGCAACGCCAAGCTTCGCAGATAAGCAAATGCTCCCCCTAGGTTGAGGTTTTTCCTTTTTGTTGCCACCGTTGATGCTGCTGCTTTGTGATAAATCACAAGGGGATGCCTCCTTAGTCTTGGCGGGGCCATAAAAATTCAGAGAAAAGCGGAAAATCCGGGGCGAGAAAGTGCTGAGCAGTAGTTGTAGTTGTAGCAGTAAAAGTGGCGAAAGCCCATGGTGGCCGAGGGACAAGAGCTGCTCTCACCGCAATCAGTGTTTTCTGTGCTTTTAATTGATATCATTGGCCATGATTTTAATTGAACAGTGGCTGTCCATAAACCAGTAAAAATTATCCTTGCTGGGGGGCATTCCACCAAAAAAAATCTCTAAATTAAGGATAGATTTTGAAGGGAAAAATAATTAAACAAAATTTATGAAAATGGAAAAACAAGATGTGGTTATTATAAATTTTAATATTAAGTTGCTGTCTTATTATGTAAAAATTTCCTAAATTAATTAATTTATTAAACACTTTACAATATTGTATAAAATTTTCGGTATATAATATTATTTTTAGGTATTCTTTTTATTCCCCAATTTAATTTCTTACTTTTAAAACCACTTTAACCCGCTCTCTACTTTTCTAAAATATTTCTCTCTATTTCCCAATACATTTTAATATTTTTTAACCTTTTTCCTTGCCAGAACACACCTTTTCTAGCCCCCAAATAAACACACATGGTACACACACACTTTGTGTGTGCGAGCACGTGTCACTGTGTGTTTACCATGCCTTGTTTGTGGCGATCTATCGAAGGACAAACAATCGATAGCTGCCTGCAGGGACATCTTGGTGGCCCTGTGGGGGACTTTTTTTCGCAATTTGTCCCTTGAAAATGCATTAGCATTAGCGATGGCAGGGAATTGAGATAAAAAATAATATAATTTTTGTTTTTTAACTATTAATTTATTTTATTTAAAGTGATTTATGAAAAATTGGGTTTATTGAGCATATTTTAAAATTATTTTTAGCTTGAGAAAAGTGAAGTAAAATCTATTTTTTAGTGTTAAAGTTGCACTATAATTCTCAAATCTTGAAAAGCTAATATGCGCCATAAATTATATATTATTAATTTCATTTTTAATTTATTTCTGTATTCTTAATTGGTTTTATTATTTATATTATATATTTTATTATTTTAGACATTAAAAAGGGCAAGTAAAAGAGCACTAAAATTACCAACTCTTAATTCTGCCAAAAGGTAATAAGCGAAAGAAATTATTTATTAATAGTTTTATATTATTTAAAAATTTACTATGACCTTAAATGGTGTAAAAAGTTTATCAAATACGCTTTTAAATTTATTTGTAAATTAAAAAAAGGTAAGTAAAATCCCCCTTTTATTATGCAAAAAGTGTAATAAAATTCCCAAGTTCTAATTCAGTGAAAAATCGTATATATAAATGTGATCAGGAAAGGTTAAAGCTCTTCTAAAGAGCTCCTGTATAAAATAAAATATTAAATCTTGATACCTTAGTAAACAAATAAATTTGTTTTAATTTTAAAATATTTCTTTTTATATTTTTGATATAAAATGATCTATTTTTCGATGCTGTCTAAAAAAACTATGGTAGTTGATCATATTTCTAATCTATAAATACAATTTTTTTTAGCTAAATTACACTTTATATATAACTCACATTAATACGATATAGATTGTGATGGTTCAATATTTTTTCGATGTATATTATCAACTCCTTTTTGCACATTTATCATATCCCATTTATCGCCCGAAACATTCATCCCTAATTTAGATAGACAGTGGGGTGATTTTCCCAGGACCCATGCTGTGTGCCAGGCTTTCCCCTCTTCCGTGTGTTGGTCAAATGTGTGTTTGACATTTTCGATATGTTCTGTGGGATGGTGGAGCCATGGAGTTGTGGAGCTGTGGAAAATGGGGGAAATTCTGGTAGCCAGGGGAATGGGAAAACGTGCGCCATTTAATGCAACCAGCTGCTGATGCTGATGCTTTTGTTGCTGCCTCTTTTTGCGGCATGTGTCCTGGTGGCTGGTGCCTGCTCCTGCATTTTGCATGAAGTTTCTCAAAATTGTGCGCATTTGTTGAGGTTGTTGTTATAATTTAGTTGGAAATTGCTGTCACACCCACACAATCGCAAACGCACACCCGAAATTAACCCACTGAGAACACTGACGTACATTCTGGGTTGCCAGACTCTGGGATCGGATTTAATCTATAGTAATTTGTTTGATTTCTGTTATTGGCCTGTCTGTCACTCGATTTGCTGGCCACAAGAAAATTCGGAAAATTCGGAAAAGTTGGCAAACATTCACCACAAATTTTCGGTTGATATTTTCTTGTGGCATGAAAAAAGGAAAATCTTTTGCTGCAAAGTAATTAAATAAAGAAGAGTTATTGAAATAAATTCTATTTCAATTTGTATTTAATTTTATTTGAAGAATTTAATAAAATTGCTTAGGGTTAAGCTTAATACGTTTTCAATTTAATTTTAGCGCAAAAAGAAGCAACAAATTTGAACCGAAACTCATTCGCTCACGCGCTTTCGCTTGGCTTCAGTTTCAGTTTGCAGTTTTAGCTTTAGTTTTGAATGGGAACCCCCCTTTTTTCAGTCGGGACTATCCCCCCCTCTCTCTAGGCCAATTCCATGGCCATGGCCATGGCCAGTTTGCCAGTTTTGATAATATATATTTTTTTGGAGGGGTGTGAAGAGGGGGCCTCTGGTAAATCCAACGTTGCTCCAAATGGTTGCAAAATAGGTTTTTGGCCTGCTGCAAGTGTAATTTTAGCCAAAACGCGAATTGCGAATTGGATTGCGGCTTATAAGCACGTTTATAAATTACTGATTCGTCTATGGACTAGGTTTAGCCGGAGTCCAGAGTCCAGGGTCCACAGTCCACAGTCCAGAGTGTATATTCCCGTATTCCCGGCTTATGTCAGCGAATGAATAAATTAAATATTCCATCTCCATCATTGAAAATGTGTGTTTGCTGCTTTAATTAACTTTTTTTTTGTTTTTTTTTTTTCTGTTTTTGGTTTTTGGCCTGATTGTGAACGGCTCCTAAAAATTGAATTTCCTCTTTTGTAATTAATTTGTATTAAAAACCAATTTAGAATCGGGCTGCCCCTCGTGATAGTGGAAAATCCGGAGTGGAAATGCGGAAAGCTTAGTCCGGCTTAGGCCCTGTCATTTGACCCTAATATAGCAACTGACTTTGGCCCTTTGGTTGATTGCATTAATTAAACACCCAATCTGGCTCATCCCCCCACTTGTTTTATGTCATAAAAACCATGTACATATTTATGTAAAATAATGAAATAAAGTTTGAAACAAATATGTACATCTGCTAATTGCAAAATAATTAAAAAGTTTAAAGCGGGGGATTTAGGAGAGTTTCGAAATGTGAGGATTATGAAATTAAAAGATGAATTCAGGTAGGAAATTAGTGAAAAGGAAAACCTTGAAGAATTTTTAAAGAGTTTTGTTTACAACTAAAAATTTCTTACTCTTTTAGTGACTTAAAAAATGCCTTAAATGTTAAGTATATTAAATTTACTGTAGCTCAAATTTAATTTAAAGGATATATATAAAAATATAAAAAACTCTACTTATCTCAATTAAATTCCCTTTTCGCTTTCAAAATAAATTCCGAAATTCCCCAACTAATTAAAAAACGCATTATTCAAAGAGAAAAATATTGAAAATGAAAGGATATACCCAAGGGGCTGAGTGTGAGCTTTTCCTTTATATATATATATTTATTTTTTGAAGCTGCTTTTTGGCATATGCAGATACAGATACATATAGCAAGATATGCCTCCAATAACCGATTAATAAATATGCGCAAAATTTTATTTAAATGCAGAAAGCAGGAGATTCTCACGTGAATTATGACCTGGTTAAGAGGCCTCTTTTCGCCTTTTCAGCCTTTTATGGCCTCTCGCTTGATGCCAAAGCTGGTAGCTAAATTGGCCACAAATCGTGCAAATATATAATATAGAAAATATATGTGGCAAAACACCGGTTTCTGTTTCTGTTTCAGTTTGGATATGGCTTTGAATTTATTCGGTTATTTGGGCCACATGCCGCGGGCAGCAGAAAAATCAATTAATTTAAATTTTTATTGCCACACACACTTGCCACATTAATTCGTTGATTCGCCTCAATTTCTGGTCGAAATGTGTTAGCTGCTCATACGAATGATTTATGCCCGGTCTTTGGTGAGTCTGCAAAGATGCTCTTAATGGATTATTCATCTCGTGTTCAGTTGTGTTGTGTTGTGTGTCTTGAGTGTGTTCGGGAATGGTGTTTAGGTCAGATAAAATTCAATTGAAAATGTTGCCTTTAAAGTGTACTTGCCGCTATTTTGAGGCATGAAAATTCGATTTTAAATCGTAAAAATTAAATATAAAAAAAGAAAAGGTCAAAGAGATTCTTGAAATGATTTTTCCATCCTAGGAAAATCCACTTAAAATGCACACTTTACGCACTCGAAAAATGAATACCCAAAAATCGGGGGGAGAGCCTCGATCCGTATTCATTCACGTGTTTATTTTCCTGCCGAGATATTCCGGCTCATTTGGTTCGCTTTTGGCATTAGCACTTCTTGGCATTGTTAAGGCACTTTGAATGGCAATTAAGTGGAGGATGAAAAACATTTTGGCCCGGACAAACAACTCAATTTGCACTTCATCTGTCCGAGTGTGTGCAAGTGCGAGTGGTAATTGCTAATTGATTTTGCCATATGCATTAGTTGATACATTTATAATTATGCTTTTCAATTGTCGGCCATTCGATGAGGCATGAATCTTAATGCCGCACACATTTCTCATTAAGTGATTATGGCCGCAACAGCAGTCTGAAAATTCGACTAAAATCAGAGAGGGAAAATCAAGAAAATCAAGAAAATCAAGGGGGAAAAAGAGAACGCTTAGAGCTTAGCTACCGGACCACTCTAAACTTTATTAATTTTAATTAAAAACACTCGACTCATTTTAAGGGTTAAGCGCTTTCCTGTGTGTCTCTACTGTGCTTCCTTCCTGTTCCTGCGTATCCTTAAGCCGCCGAGCACTCGACTGACCAGCAGGCGATGGCAGTTAAAAACAAGGAAGCCATCATCCGTAAAACTTACTCCTTTTTTGTGGGCAAAACTCCTTGCGAAACAGTAAATGCCCTTGAAGAGGCAACTTTATTTTATACATTTTAAATTTTGTTATTTAAAGCTTGTTTTTACTTATTGATTTCTTTTAAAATATTTTATTTAAAATGCCTAAAAATATTTTCAGTTCCCCATAAGTTAGGGTATGCCAAGATATCATTAAAAAATCTGTGCTGCCCAAAAGGCGTAAGACGTTTTAGGTATTTGGCAAGTGCCTCCAAGGAGTTGGCATTAACAGAACGGGAAGAGTAGGAAGAGGGAAGGAGGAGATCCTTTGGGGTTACCACCACGACTTCGTCCCCCCTTGCTTTTGTTTATTGTTTTTTGTTTTGACGGCGCACGCGGCAGTTGGTCGCTTAAGGCCATAAAAAGCAAAGGTGCGACGGCGATAAACAATGAGTGGTGAGCCCAAGCCTCCCATGGGCCCAGGGTCCTGCCGAAAGTTAAAAGCTTAAAAAAGGGAGTTATCTTTATTTGTATATAAATATATATATATATAATTTAAATAGAGAAATGGTAAAATAAAAAGGGAGAAGGAAAACTGGAGTCTTTTAGTAATAAATAATTAAAATAAATTAAAAAAAGGGATAGAAAACTGGAGTATTTTAGTAATAAATAATTAAAATAAAATAGAAAGGAAGATGGAAAATAAATAATTATTTAAGAGAGTTTTAATATTAAATAAAATAAAAATTATCAGGTGGATTGCAATATATTTTCACCTTTTTTTCTGGCAATATTTGTTTATATAATAAATTATATATATTATCCGAGAATATGAACATTGTCTCTATAAAAAATAACATTTTGGGTATAAATAATGTAATTTAAAAGAGAAAACCAAAAGATTTTATGTAGAAAATGATGTAGGAAATTTGGAATTACTGCTTAAAAAGTCTACAAAATTTTTAAGTTGTAAAACAATTTTACGCAACATCGGTTTTTGTAATTAAATTTTGTTTTGTTTTCAATGAAAAAGGGGGACTTTTTCAAACGGACTCTAATAGAAAATGGAGGTTTAACTATTTCAGCATTGAACTTATAGACAATTTAGCTCAAAGATCTACTTATCTATAAACAAAAAGGTAAAACAAAAGCTAATTTTAAATTTTTGGGTATAAAAATCAAGGTTTAAAATAAATACAAACCTTAAACATAAATCCAGAGACCTAAAGATACTTTGATTAGTAGAAAAAAAATTGGAAATCAAACACAAATTGTATTTATTGTCATAATTAATTTATTTAATCATCTCATTTCGTTTTTGTTCGACTATTTTGATGTTTTAAGCTCACTGTTTGCAGTTGCAAAAGTCGTAAAAAAAAAATCATTTATATCACATCATCCACAGCCACAGCCATACACACACACTCCCATCTGAAAGTCACACACAATATCAGGCAAACCCTAAAGACTATAGAACATATATATTACATATATATATTACAAGTTACACCTCTTCCGATCCGATTAATTCACAACTGCAATGGGCTCGGCACTGGAAGTCCTGGCCAAATTATTCAGCGGCCCCAGGAGACTCAGCAGAACCGGCAGCAGGATCAAACCGTGAGCTGCTCCGATCAGGACAATGCCCAGATACATCCGGAAGTAGAAGACCTGGAAGATCTGTGAATTGGAGAAGCCCAGCACCACAATGCCGGCGAATTTGGTGAGCGTAATGCCCGACAGGACACTGCTTCCGGTGACATTTAGCGAGTGAAGGGCTCGCTCCTGTGCCGTGCCCTCCGACCGCTTAAAGGACCTCACAATGTGAGCCACAAACTCCACACCGATGCCCACACTGACCACCAGATTAACCAATGAAATGGCATTCAAATTAATGCTCCACGCCCACATCATGCCGCCCATATTGATCAGAATGCAAATGACCATGAAAAGGACAATCAGCGTGGAGGTTATGTCCAGGCCAGTGATGAGCAGGGTGACCAGGAAGATGGCCAGCAGGGACATGCCCAGCGAGAAGAGTGCATCATTCCAGATGGTCAAATACTGTTCGTAGTAAATGTAAAAGACACAGTAGGCAAAGATTTCCGCATCAACGCCATTCTCCGCAAACATGTCGTTTATCTCGCCGGCAATTCTGCGCACTTCACGCAGCTGCGAGTAGAATTCCTCCGAGGTGGTCGATGTGGTGGAATACTGCATGAAGTAAGTGTCCTGTACAGTGGACATGCCCTCGTCGTCTATCGTATATATTACGGCCTGCAAGGAGCAAGGAATTGTTTGAGTTTTTAAAAGAAGAAGGAAGGTTTTCTCTGGAATTAAGGAAAACTCACATCAGCATAAGAGGCTCTGCCTGCCTTGGCGCACTCAGCATCGGGCAGATCGAACAGGAAGAAGGGTATATACTTGTTGAAGGTCTCGGTATCGGGTCTCAGGCCATTTTCGGTGAAGCCACGCTCACAGGGCAGGCAATCGTCACTTTTGGAGTCTGGAAAAATAGAGAAAAATATAGTTTAGAATGTTTAATTTGGAATTTATATAATTTGGAATAACGCATAATATATATAGCCCAAAAAATATATATCTTATCCTATATTTAACTCACTGCTTGAGCAAAAGCCGCCTGTGGTAACATTGTACTTGCAACAATCGATAATGGCCAGCCAATCGATGTAATCATCCAGCCAGGACGAGGCTGGTCTTGCCAGGGCTGTGATTTCCGGATAGCGGGATTGCGTATACAGCTGCACGGACAACGAGTTATTGTTGCACTCGACACCGCCACAGATGAGATTCTGCTCCAAAGGCAACGAGTAATTAAGACCAGGCTTGAGGACCCAATAGACAGGAGCACCCATGGCCAAAAGATCGACCATATAGCGGAAATACTTGACCACATGCGAGTTCTTGGGCATGGACATTTCCTGATCGAGTCCTTTCTCAATCGAAGGAGCCACCATTAAAGACAGACAGGTGATGACAGTGAAGACAAGCAAAACGCACACTTTTACGGGTCTAAAAAAAGGGGTTACTTTACGATATCTTTAAAGAAGTTATCCGAAATATGACTCACTTGGAAAGCAGAAAAGGCGAGTAAAAGTTCTTGAACAGGGACTCCAGCATGCCCACCTCCTTGGTGTGATCCACAGCAGAAGTAGCTTCCACTCCTGCACCAACTCCATCCTCATGCCTCCTCTTGGCACTGCCACTTCTCACACAGCACAACATGTCCAGCCGATTGTCCTGATAGCGCCTCTCATCGATGGCCATCAAAGCCACAAAGGCGGTGATTTGAAGCAAAAAATCCAGCAGAATTGCTATGGCAGCGTACATGGCAAATGTCTTGACCGCCGGCATGTCCGAGATGCAGCCAATGGCAAAGCAGGCCATCTCACTGCCCGCCGTCTGCAGGATCGAGGGTCCCACCTGGCCAATGGCCTCGCCAATTGCCTCGTGAGTGGTGGCAAACTGTGAGTGATCCAACCGCTGATACGTATGCACCATAATGAAGATATTGTCCACGCCCACAGCCAGCACCAAGAAGGGAATAACCTCGATGGCCAGCATGGTTGTGGTCACATCCAGGTAACCCCAAAAGCCCAGACTGCAAGTGACCGAAGCCAAAACAATGACAATGCCACCGATGGCCAGCATGATGCGTGATTCGCGCAGGAAACCCGTACAGCTGCGTATGTGACCCAGGGCAATGGCCACGTAGACGAACATCACCACATAGCTGATGACCACGGTGCTCACCTCGCCCTCGGACAGCTCCACAATGGCATCCTGTATGGAACGCTCCGCCATGTAGGCAATATCCAGACGATCGCTCTTGTAGTCACGCAAAAAGTCCACAAAGAGTTGTTCCCATTTCTCGTTCGGCTCCAGCTTGGCCTCGTCCAGTTGATTTTTGCCCAGAAAGGTGACCACCAGCCCGGTGGCCAGCATATAGTCGGGATCCTCGCCCACGGGCACCTTGGGCATGCCGCCCACAGCGATGCCGGGCTCAATGGGTCCACCGTAGGTGCCAAAGCAGTCCTCCATCATGGGAACTCTGTGTGTGGAGGGAAAGTTTAATAAATAATTAAACTAAAATATTTCGAAAGAAATTGTTATCCCCAAACCTCACCTCAAACAATCCTCCAGCTGATTGAGATAGTTAATGGTAAAGTTATTGCTGTCCACATACGAGTTCTCGAACTTGTCCATATCGTGCTGGAAGTAACCATAAATCGACTGAATGGCACAGTGATCGATGGTGGGCGTCACACCAGCCATCAAAACGGGGGCATAGCAGATCTTGTCCAGACCCTCGCCCTCGGCCATGCCCAGCTTCATGATGGATTCCTGCAGTTCGAAGACTTCCTTCAAGAAGTTATACTCGAAGGCGGGACCAAAGTTAAGCACACCGCTGGGAGCCTCATGGGTGAACTGCAAAAGGTTGCAAGGTTTCAAGAAGATTTCATTTTAAAATTAGGAAAATAATTAAAACTTAAACTTAATGCATTTTGTTAACAAACTTTGGCTTGTGGGGAGATAACCCGCCGATAACTCACTCACAAAACCCAAAATTGTTGAATTGAAATTCGATAAGGATTAGCACCAAAATTGCGATAACAAATCCAAATGGAATACAATTTTGGGAATTCCAAAATTGTGCCAGAGATAAGATAATAATTAGGAATGTTTTTAGGAAAATAAATATAGCACAAATTTCTTCTTGTTATTTTAGAGTTTAAAACTAAGCTAAAATTTAAATATTAAATGTTTGAAGACGCAAATGTGTTTATTATCGATTATTATCGATGAAAGAATAACTGAAAAACTGAATATAAGCGACCAAAACAACATTCTAAATAATAATTATGAATGTTTTTAGGAAAATAAATATAGCATAAATTTCTTTATCTTATATTTAAGTTTAAAACTAAGGTAAAATTGAAATATTAAATGTTTGAAGACGCAAAAGTGGTTATTTTCGATTATTATCGATGAAAGAGTAACAGAAAAACTGAATATAAACAACCAAGACTACATTCTAAATAATAATTATGAATGTTTTTAGGAAAATAAATATACCATAAATTTCTTCTTGTTATTTTTGAGTTTAAAACTAAGCTAAAATTGAAATATTTAAAAGTTTAAAGACGCAAAACTGGTTATTATCGATTATTATCGATGAAAGAGTAACAGAAAAACTGAATATAAACGACCAAAACTACATTCTAAATATAAATTTGTATACACAAAATTTGTATTAATTTAAAAAATTATATAATACATATAAAAATCAACTAAAAACCAGGTAATTCCATCACTTACATGACTCTGATTGATGGCCTTGATGAACATCTGATTGGTGCGATAGAACGGCCCAAAGTGCTGGTCAAAGTAGTCCTTCTCCAGTCTCGTCTGACTCTCGCTGCCGGCCCAGAGCTCCACGGGATCCGTGGTTATGGTCATATACCGTATGCCATACGACAGTCCACCGATGGCCCAGGAGCAGAGGGCAAGGACCAAGACCGGATACTTGGCACAGAATGTGCCCCACACCCGAAAACCGTGATAGAAGAACTCTCCGAAAAGCGTTGGCATACACACGGTGGGCATGCACACCCGGCTCCTGCTCACCGCTCCCCAGCAGATGAGACCCGAGAAGAGGACGCCAATCAAGAGGGCCACAATAAAGGTGACCCCATAGAGGCCAGCAATCTGCCACAGTTCGTCGGGACCCGTGGGTGCATCTGTGAGCGGGCACGACTCCTCGCAATCGATGCAGGCACAGGCATAGCTGCCCTCATAGCTCTCGCCGCACTTTAGGATATTCAAATCCAAAAATATCTCCTCGCTACCCTCCTCCGCGGCATCCTCAGACCATATGTAGTTGATCTGGAAGGGCACATAGTCGCCGGAAACATCGCCCATGAACTCATACCAACGGCGATAGTTGCAAGTCTTGGCATTGTACGCGCCACAACCCAAATCCATGGCCGGTCGTCCCGTCTGCGTGTGCTGGATACCAACGCAACTGTCGTAGACCTTGGCCACAGTCTCATCGGTGATCCGGTAATCGATATACTCGATGTACTCCAAATCCGTGGCTGTGTTGGTCGCATTGTAGCCGGTCAGGAAGAGCGTGTGATTCTTGGCACAGGTCATGGCACAAACGGTTTGAGCCATGTTCCTTGTGCAGGTCGGGCAGCGTGAGAAGACACCGTCCGCCTGGGACAGACCAGCGTCCATGGTTTCGATTTGTGCCGCATCACAGCAGAGGCTCAGCTCCTCCTCGCCGGACTCGCCCTTGTACTCCGCGTACAGCAGCGGACAGCGGCGGGCGAAGGTCGCCTCCGCGGCGGCATTGTTCAGCGGTCGTGCCGGTCTCGTGTCCGCCAGATTCTGCCAATGGGCACCGATCTGATGGCTCTGTCCATACCAAATGCAGCCCAGCTCCTCCTCGGGATCCTCACTTTGGGCCAGGACCAGCGACAGCATCGATAGGGCCAAAGCCAAAGTCAGTGGGAAAAACACTTTCATTGTCACAGCAAAAAAAAAAAGAAATTGAAAGAAAATTAAACAAAAATTTAAAACTAAAATAAGCTGCAGGAGTGGTAACAATTCGCGCCGGCAGCGCACCGAAACGAAACTGAAACTAAAGCCAACGAAGAGCCCAACATCAACACATTACCCGGTGGCCAGGCAACTGGAGTCGAGTGTTTTGCGATTAGATTTCCCCAGTTTTTTGTTCGGTTTTCCAAGATAAGCTTCTGAATTCGATTTAGCGATTGGATTTCGTTGGAGCAGGCTTAATGGGGGAGGTCTTATCTGCAGAGGGGATTAACGTGGGCGCTCCATGGCGACAGGTGATCGGAAAACGATTAGATACTAAAGGTCATTGCGGTGGCTATATACATATGTCATATGTAGTTGCCAACGAAGTTGGATTGATAGAAAGAGGGGTTTCTTAGAAGGAATAATATCCTATATAATATCTTCTTTGAACTCTTAGTTTTGGGGTTTGAAAATTATTTGGATTATTGATTTAAGTTTGATTTTTGTATTTTATAAAAATATATTTCGTTCCTTTGATATCAAAGGAATAATAATAATAATAATAATATAATATCCTATATAATATCTTCTTTGAACTCTTAAGTTTGTGGCTTGAAAATTAGTTTGATTATTGGTTTAAGTTTGATTTTTGTATTTTATAAAAATATATTTCTTTCCTTTGAAATCAAAAGAACTTATTTTAAAAACTGTTTCATAATTAAAACAAAGCATAAAGTTTTTATATTTTAAAATCTTTTCCTTGTAAAATGTCGTAACAAATTTTATCAAACTTTAAAGTCAAATATTAGCTATTTAAAAAATAATTACCTATAGTTCTTTTATAGCACTTTAATTCCCCTTTGCTTTGCTTTTTAAACAAAATCATTTAAAGTTTGTTTTCTTGGACAATCTTTTACAAATTTCAGCTACAAAAATGTATAAAACTTAAAAATCAAATAATAAATTATTTAAAAATAATTACCTTTAGTTCTTTTATAGCACTTTGATTCCCCTTTACTTAGGTTCTTAAATAAAATCATTTTATGTTTGTTTTCTAGGAAAGTCTTTCAGAAATTTTAACTACAAAAAAGTATAAAAAATTGTTCTATATTTTACATGTTCACTTTTAAAATATATTCCAAATATTAATGACTTTTAAGGCAAATACTCTATGATTTATTTTTCCTAAAATTTTTTATGTTTATATTTACTAGAAAATAATTTACAACTATACTTCCAAAGCTCAGCTATATTATTGATAATATTTTTGAATCAAAACTATTTCATTCAGGACTGTAAACATTTTTTTTCTAATCAATAATCAGAGATAAAGTTCGGGGAAAAATAATGATAGTATTACATATTTTTTATTGTTATTTTTAAGATGGATTAAATCTGTGATAAGTCTCAGTTAAGATGATTTTTTAAGCAGACTCTCAGCTATCATTTCTTCATTTAAATTACCCAAAACTTCCCCTTTGAATTCCCAGAACTTGACTCCCATTTCCGCGGAAATCCAAACCAAAAAAAAACCACATTTCTCAATGAATCACTCTCATCCGTCGGCCGGGAAGATAGCAGCCGGCAGCGAGATTAAGACGTTGCCGTGCCGTATAATTTTACGGCTGGCTAGGGTCTCGAGAGGTCGGCTTATCAATCGATCCGCCTGGACACGGGAGAACAGGTGTTCAAACAGTCGAGAACATGAAAATAGACCGCTGCGATCGCGATTTTATGGCCGCCCAGCTGAGCCAGCTGCTTCGACGCCACGATAAGCTCTTGAGGAACTGACTGGCACAAGCGCTCAGGTGTCTCAGCAGGTGCGTTATGGCGATACCTTCTCCTTCTCCCAAGAATTGCCACAGATAATAATATGGGAAGAGAAGAAATAACCTGCCGTAAGGGTTATTGTGCACTTTTTATATGCCACACGAAAACCATGTTCCAGTAATCGAAAGAAAAGTTTAGAGCTAAAATTTATAAGTTTGCATATAAAGCAGCCTCTGGAAAATAATTCTCAGCTTACAGCTTACATCAGGAAATACAGTATCCCCAAATTATTCAGTCTAAGAAAACCTTAGGCCTTACTACATCAGCTTTCGGTCAGATTTTGATTGTGAAAAAGTTTGCTTGTTGAAATTGTTAGTTTAGAAAAAAAAAGTATGGCTAAGAAATATTGCTATTCGGAATTTGAGGCAGCCAAAAAGGCAAAGCCAAAAGTATCATATTTCGATGAATATTGTAGAAATAGTCGAAATCAAGTTGAGAATCGAGAACAACGTCGTTGTCGGGAATGGGAAGAGTCGGAGGATGACTTCGAGGCTACATATCGACTGCCTCCAAGTAAGTTTTTCTTGAATTCTTAAAGAAACTTTTTAAAATCCTTGGAAAACCTTGCTAAATTAGCTCAAACACAAGAGTGCTGTCCGTGTAAGAGGAATGATCCTACGGAAATGTCTGATTCTTCCGATTTGGACTCCATTCAGGGCTTTGGCTTCATCGAACACTATCGTCGTCGGGGTCCCAACGCTCATAACTACGAGTTTTATGATGATGATGATGATGATGATGATGGTACTGACATGAACACCTCCGAGCTGTTCAACGTGGATCGTTATGTAAAGTGTCTTGGTCCTAAGAAAAGTGTAACAAAAGAGGAGCCACAAATGAGGGAAACTTATAAAGGTCCTTCTACTTCCAAAGGTTATAGACAATGTCCTTCGACAGAAACCCTGCCTTCCTTTGAAATGGACAAGGTTAGTTGTTGTTTAACTTTGGGTACACTTAATCTTAAAACTAATACCCACCTTATTAGCGTTCTTCAAGCTCCGACTCTTCTCGTAATGAACCCCCAAAACCTGATAAACCCAATCAGTTTTTGCCAATGACAGAGAGCTATCTCAGGCATTTATTTCGATCGACGAGAAGTCCTCAGAGTCAGCCCAGGCAAAGGGAAGAAAATCAAGGACTCAGACGACAGGATCAACGATTTATGAGAGGCCATCCGTCACCAGAAAGAGTTCCCTATGCTCCTAGGTTCTGTTCATCGCGAACTCCTTGCAGAAAACACTGTTCTCCTAGGTCCTCAACCCGATTTTCAACTCGCTTCCATCCCAGGCAGATGATGACACGCTCCGAGAGCTCTGAAGTCAGCTTAGGTCCTCAGTCTTCGGAACAACTTGCAGAAACGGAATCTGAGCTTTCTGCAGGACAAACAGAATCCATAGTGGAAACTGAATCGTTAGTCGAAACAGAATCCATAATTGAAGCTGAATCTGAATCCATATTTGAAGCCGAAACGGATTCCAATGATCTACGTTCTTTTAGCTCGGATTGTTACAGTGAATACTCTTCGCTGGGAAAGCGAATTGTGCGTGAGAGTAGAAGGAACCTGGAGATGGGCATGAGGTGTCCTAGGGTACGTGGCGGAGCTCTGGCCACTGACATGCAACGTCCTTGCATCCACAAACCCGCAGAGCCGCGCTACAAAGTCACCAATGCATCCAGGATGCATTTTCGACCCTCCCCCTCTGGCTGTCCCCGGTCAGAGGTTAAGGCCAAGCGTTCCACCTTCAAATGGAAGACCTACCTGCAACCCACAATGGATGGTGAAGATCAACCTATGGAGAGTCTTCTATCGCCCCGAAGTTTGGTTTATTCACAAAGCACTTGTAGTGTTCATGCACAGGATGTGCAACTCGAATCCCGTCGAACCAAACAAAGAGCTCTCCCGGCTTCCGAGGACTCGCATCTAACTCCACCCGACTTGGCCGAGTTCCCAGAGTTACCCGAAGTATCCAGCAGTCAATCGGGACCGCAACCCAGTTGTCGCTGCTCGCAAGGACAACGTTTGCCTTCTCTAAACTCCAGGCACACCTTCACAAACGTCTGGCGCAAGGGACCCAAGCCATTGGGTTCTAATGAGAATGAAATCTCAACTATCGGAGGCCTCTACGGCAAACCGGATGAGCTCAAGTTCAAATTAATTGACCGACTGGACGCTGGTGTCTCGCTAACACCGATTGTCGAAGGATGCCAGGGAATGGTGTGGGAGAGGATACGCTACTTTGCCATCGCATTCGACAGGCTTTCGATTAAGGAACGGATGCAGGACACTGAACTAAGGTTCCGTCAGATACGCAAACGATTGGCCGGAGCGGATAGGGCCTGCCTCCGTCACTTTCGCGGCCGGAAGGCTGCCGTTTGGCCCATGACACCCGAGGGCCATAAGTACGTCTGCCCCATTGGCCACGATTGCTGTCCGAAGATATCGGACGGGACTGCCCTAAGCCATACGGTGCTCTATCATCATGACGAGCGGGGTTTCGAGCTGCGCGAAATCTTCGCCGGCGATCGCATGTTGCTCATCTTTAATCCGCGATCCTATATAGTGGGACGCAATTCGTGCATGTCGGCCATGGCATATGCGGGCATCTACAAGGATCCCTCGACGCTGCCGGGCAGGCGATTCATGCCCCAAAAGAATAGGCGATTGCCAAATATCTATGCTCGATATCCCGAACATCTGCCGCTGTTTGTGATGACTTGCCGGCTCAAGAGAAGCCTGCCCGATGATTTACCCCGACGTTGTGGCTGCCGTCCGGAACGCGATGATGTCTTGATCTTTTGGGTGACCAGTGTGGACTTGCCGTATCCCGTGCATGTCATAATGACTGTTATGAATCGTCGCATGGATGCCACCAGGAGCACCATCCTTCAGGTGCGTCCCCTGCACGAGTCCCAGAACTGTCTGGACATGATGCAGTCCAGCTGTCAGTACATGCGGCTGGGTGAGCCCGATCTCCGTGTCTTAACAAGCGGTGACACGGAGCCGCTCTACCTGGAGATATCGGTGAAGGAGTACGCCGGCACACTGCCGCGTCAGCCATCATCGGAGGGGGAAGCGAAGGGGGGGAAGTAGGTTTAGTTTTAGGTTTTTTCAAAAATCAAAATATGAAGTGTGTGGTAGTTGGAGTTGAGCAAGCAAACTGATAAATTTTTAAGATATATTTTTGCCAAGTCTTTTTTAACAAGACTCTCAATATGTTAATATGAATAAATTATACTTTCGAATGTAGTTGAATTTTAATGTATTATTTAGCAACTGAAAAGTATGAAATTTGTGTAAGTAAATAAATGCTTCTACGTTCCATTAAGTATATTTCTGCTTGGAACCTAGCAATTTTTACTTTGAAAAACATTTTTTAGGACTCTTCTTTTGTTTTTTTTTAGTTTATAGATGTTGTATGTGGCTTCTATCTTGCTTCAAACTTTTATAACATTTATTTAGCTTGTTCATGCTTATCGCTGGGAAGCACATTCGCTTACCCCTTTAAGAAGCCACTGGGTTAAACCAAATTAGTTTCCGAAACCATATCTTATCGGGGCCCTCACTTTAGAGGTTGTAATTCAACTAAAAACTAGAAACTATTTTT
Source organism: Drosophila seguyi (assembly GCA_008042675.1). Lineage (NCBI taxonomy): Eukaryota > Metazoa > Arthropoda > Insecta > Diptera > Drosophilidae > Drosophila > Drosophila seguyi. The sequence goes on along the minus strand of VNJU01009365.1, from coordinate 91,578 downwards.
AAATAAGTAATTTTTAGAAATTTGTAGTTGTAAATATATGCTGCTAACTATTTTTAAATGGGTAATTTTGGGAGTTCGTAGTTGTAAATATAACCTACAGGATCTTGGCTTAAAAACGATCGCTGGTCATGTCCTCCGCTTGAAGCTTCACTCGCTCTGGGCTCGTGCTTCGTGCTCCCAAAAGCTTGCCTCTGGGCAAATGTTAAGGTACTGTTAAGTTGCCAGAGAGCAGGATGCAGGACTCTCACTCAACTCACAGAGAGTTGGCTTGCTCTCCCTCTCTCACTGCAGCTGCTGCACGCTGCTGGCTTTATTTATTTCTTTTTTTTTTTTATTTGCCAAAATGCTATTGAACTCGCACGCACACAGACACACACACAAATATGTACGCATACCAGCATCAAAATAAAAGCCTTATTTTTTTGTTGTATTTTATTTTATAAATTTAAATAAATTTCAAACTAAAAAAAAACAAATTAAAAATATTTCAAAAACCAGAAAAATAATAATAAAATAGAAAATAAATATCAAGCTGAAGCGAAAAGCGGCCACCCAGGCAATCGAACCACCCATCGGGAACCACCGGGGACACGTGTCCTGAAAATCCAGACCTACATCAACAAAGGCTCCCCCCCTCTCCCCCCCTCCCAAAAAAAAAGGCCGAGAGGCCGAAACCCGAATCCTAGCCCAAATCCGAATCCGCATACGAATCCCGAAAAACCCGTTAGCCGAAGTTAATGCGCATCTGCAAAGCTCTCCGATTTTGAACCCATTCCCGTTACCATTCCCGTTTTTGGTTTCCCTCTTCTTCATCTTCCTCTTCCTCTTCTTCTTCTTCTTTTTTCGCACAGGCACGATTCCAGGCGCATTTCTGGAAAATTGTGTCAAGCTGACGACACAATTTTCAAATCGCATGCCCGAAGTTTTCATTGCAGTTTTCCCAGCTGCATGGCCGAACGTCGCTCAATGGGAGCGAATCGAGAGCGGAAAATCGGGCCAGCGGGAGAGTGTCAAAAGAGAGAGAGTAGGAGAAAGAGAGGAAGAGCTGGAGAGAGAGAGTTGTGAAGCGCTTCTTTTGCCGGCATTGCACAAAATAATAACGGTACAGTAGCCCAACAGGAAGTGGTGCATTAACACGCGCCGCTTTTCACCTCGAAATTCGTGCTGAAGCCGGACAACAAGAAAAACCACATGCAACTAAGACCAAACTAAATTGCAAAATGGAAAACTTCGCGTAACAGTAAACAACAAAAAAATATATTTGGAGCGAGTGCATGTGCATGTGTGTGTGTGTGTGTAAGGCAAAGAGAGTGCACCAGTGTGTGTGTGTGTGTGTGTGTGTGTAAAATGCGGCATTCGATTGCATCACCTAAATAAAGCAGAAACAAAACAACAATAACAAAAGCTTGGCCTGTGACGTCAGTGTGTGTGTGTGTGTGTGCTTGTTTGTTTGTTTGTGTGCATGTGTGTGTGGGAAACTCTCGCGAATTTGTATTTTGAACCAATTTTATCACATTTTTATTGTGAAATTTATTGTGACATTTTTTGTGTGCAATTTTTATTGTGTCATATTTTAAGCAATTTTTTTTTGTGGAATATTTTTTATATATTTTTTTCAGTGCCTCTCTTAACACGAACATTGCACATTTCGAATAATGGCAATAGAGCCAATTGATAAACAAGGTATTTGGTGTTATTTCATATATTTTTATATTTAGCAAACAAGGATTTTGTTAAAAAAATTAAAAGGAAAAATTAAACAAAAGGAAGCCAGGAAATAAGATATTATTTTAAAGCAAAATAGGTTTTTACGAGTTTCCTTAAAATAGTTTAAATATATAAAAAGAGGGAAGCGGTTATAATTAATTTTAAATATATATTTATTAAACTAATAATGATCTTAATGAATTTTATTCTATTTTATTGCTTAAAATTTTCTGTTTATATTTTTATTTAATTTTTAATTATATCTAATAATTATTATTGAAAAGAGTTACAGCCTCAGTTTTAAAATTTCAAATTTAATAATAATTTAAATACCTCAATGAAAATATTTGAGATTTATTATTTATTTATATTTTACCCACAACAAAAACTAATAAAATCTTTGCTAAAAATATTTCTTTCTTTATTTTCTTAATTATTCTTTATTTAATCCAATTAAATATAAAATATTTTTGTTAACTAAAATGATATAAACCAAAAAACCGGCTAGGCCAAAAACCTCAAAGAGAATAAGACAGAGAGAGAGAGAGAGAGAGAGAGGGGGACAGCGAAAGACAGGGGGCTAGTGGGGGATGCTCGGGGTCGGGAAAACGTGAAAAGCACGTGCAGCAGGAGCTGTGAAAACTTTTCGGTGTGAATGCCTTCTGCACAGAAACACAAAAACGTGTTTTTTTCGGCCAGCGGTGACTGCGACGACGGCTTCGGCTGCTCTGTCCGCGTCATGCGGCGACTGCGCCGCCATCTTTAACATGGCGCTGCATTTGGCAAGCGATCTGTTAGGCGGCCATTCCTGTCAACTACCGGATGCTAGCCATTGCTGCTGTTAGCTGTTGGCAGTTAACAGTGCGCTGTTAGCTAGCGCATTTGTGTTGCATATCCTCAGGCGCAGTAGATTTTTCACGTTTATTTGGCAAAGGAAATGAATTATTTTTTGCAAAGCAAAATAAACAAACAAAAGCATTAAACAAGGGGGTTATTTAAAACATATTAAATATATTAAGTATTCACAGCAATATAGTTGTGATAAATAACATAAATAAAAATAAAATTGTGACATTATTTAAAAAATTTTAAATTAAAAATACCTATACTTTTAAAATTAATGCAACGAAATAAAAAATAATTATTACGAAAAAACTTATAAAAAAATAAGAAACTACGATCTATATTTATTTGATATTAAAATATTTAAAATGACATAAAAAAATTATAATAATCAGCAATTATTTCATTTATTATTATTTATTTTTTTGAATTTTTTAAAATTTATTCATATATTTTAAAAGCTAAGATCATTTCCTAAATCCTTATTTAGGTTTAAGTTCGTTTTTGGCTTTGTCCCATGTCCTGCCACGGCACGCGCTCTGCCGCCGGCCGTCCCTGTCGCACTTGGCGCTCCCCTTAAAAGATTAGCGCTTCAATGTAGGCAATTTGTCAATTACTGATGCCTCGCAATGCAGCGGCCAAGGAACAAGCACGGCGACAACAACAACAACAGCCGCTGCTGCTGCAGCAGGAGCGGCATGCCGGCAAAGGCACTCTCTCTCTTTCTCTCTCTCTCTGGCTCCTTCGTTGCCGGGAACTCCACGTGAAAGCTTTGCCTCTGCCGCTGCGCTGCCCGCAGGAGAGTGAGCAGCGCAGCAGCGACGCTGACAGTGCAGGCACGAAGCCGCTTCGTGGCGTCGCTTCGTGCTGGGGCTCGCTCTAGCTCGCTCTCACTCGCACGCTCGCTGCATTGCGGCCAGCCGAAGACAGCGCTGCGCCTTCGGCCGGCCGCTTCGGCGCTTCGTCGCTCTGCCGACGCCGGCGTCGTCGGTCGTCGTCGCCGCTGTCGTGTGCGTCGGCTTTTGGCTTTCTGAAAATCGTATTTCGTATTTCGTTTTTCCCTGCAGCAAAAACAGTTTGCATTTGTTTTTCCGCGTGTTCGCACACGTTCACGGGTCTGCGTCTTCTCCGCTCAGATTCTCAGATTCTAACATCCCCACAACACAGTCATTCGATTCTCCTTTTTGAGTTCTCAGTTCTCCACTCACACTCCCCCGAAACTCTCTTCTTGCGGTTTTTCTTCTTCTTCGGTTTTTTTTTTGTTTTTTTTTTTTTTGGCAACCGTTATTCCACCGCGTGTGTGTAGCGATAGTGTTGTGGTGTACGTGTGTGTGTGAGAGAAATTCGAAAACTGCATTTGCGAGTTTGAGTTTTTGAGGTTATTTTCGAGTTTCTGGACGCTACTTCTCAGGATTTTTAAAGAGTTTTGAGCTGTTTTTGAGGAGATTTCAGTAGGGATTTTGAGTTTGAGTTAAGTGGATAAGTTAAGGCTTAAATGAAAGTGCGTTCATGGGAATATAAGCCAGATTTTTACTTAACTAAAAAAGCTACTTTTGGCCTAATAATTTCAATTTAAATTGGAAATTTTGGTTATATTGTGAGTTTATAGAAGTATTCATATTTACTTTTCATAGTTTCCCTTAAAAATTCAAACTACTTAAAACCTTTAAGAATATTTCTTGTTCATATCCTGAAACTTCAAAATCTTCATCTTAAAAATAACAATTCAGATCATCTAAAAGTTTAAACATTTCATTTCAATTAAAATAATAGTTTTTTTTTTTCAAATTGTATTCAAAACCAAATCAAGTTTTTTAATCTGAGAAAGTGTTTAGGTTTTAAACATGACTTGCAAATGATTTCAAATATTACATTTCCAAACGAGTTTGTGAGTTTTTAAAGCAATAAAAATCGTTTAAATATTGTTATATATTTAAAAAATAAAATTCCAGATAGAAGATTACTTTGTTAAAGAAGTGAAAAAAATATAAACAAATAAGAATTTGTTTATATAAAGTTAGGCATGTTAATTTATATAAAAAAAAATGAAATGTCAATAAAAAATATAATTTTTTTTTATTTTATTATTATTATTATAATTTTTTTTTTTGGAAATCTTAGGAGTTGCAACTCTCGAGAGTTGCCGTCGATTCTCTCTTTCTCGCTCTTTCTCGCTCTCTGCCTGCAGTGCGGCAGGCGTCGCTGCTGACGCTAACCGCGGCAGAGGCAGCGACGTGAGCAGCGGCAGCGCACGAGCAGCGACCGAGCGAGCTGCGACGCACAAGCGTCGCGGAGTCGTGTCGAGATCGAAACGCCGAACGGAACGGAACGGAAGTGCAGTGCAGTGCAGAGCGGAAACGGAAGCTGGAACAGCATTCCCACTTAGCACTGGGCCCGCACACTCACGCATACTCGCGCCCACACACACGTGCCGCTGGACACTGGACGCACCGTATTGTGTTTTATCTCTTTTTTTGGTTTCTGACACGCGAGCGAATTTTTTTTTACAAATTTTTTTAACGTGCTCTTTTCTATTCAACATAATAAATCTACAAAATATAAAAATAAAAAACATCAAATAAAAAACGAATTAACAAAAAACAACAACAAACCAATCCAAAACAGCAGCAAGAACAACAACGTGCGGTGTTGTGGAGCTTGCCGCAAAAAAAGCAAATGAAAAGTCGCAACCACAATGATCCACAAATAAATGTATAAAAAGTGGCAACAATAATGTCGGCAAAATGCAGTGCGTGAGGCAAGAAAAACAAACAAATATACAGCAGCAACTCGAAGAAAAGCCACAGGGAAAAGTACTTTGGACAAGTGAAAAATCCCTCGATTTATAAATCGCCAATTAGAAAAAATAAAATAAGGGAAACACGAAACGAGAACGGCAAGCGAAGAAAATTACTGGAAAACCGGAGAAAATGTTTGGCAGCCAGCTTGGCTGCCTTTGAGGCTAAGTGGAGTGGCTCAAGGTGTGTAACATATAATAATAATATATATATATTTGATCTGAAGATCAAATCAAATTCCCCCCAGTGTTTGTGCCTCTCTCTTTTTTCTTTTGTGTATTTTTCTTGTGTTTTTTTATGAGCTAAGTCCGCTGATTTGTGGCCAATTCTTGGCCCGAACACTTCCGCTTTTGAGAAACGTTTGCGATGAAATGCTCACCTCACCGCAAAAAAAAGAAAAAACCTGACCTATTTCATGGGAAATCAAAGAATATTTCATATAAATAAATATTAACACAAAAAGTATTGGGATGAGCCAAGGAAAATAGAGATATATATTTCTGTTCTCGCTGAGCAGGGCAAAAAGTATTTAGATAATGGAATGCCAAAGGCATTTTTTTATGGCCGTGATGAAGTGCGGATGAGGCAATATATTTGTTCGCTTTTTTTTTATTATTATTTGTTCAATAATAGGAAATGAATAATTAAATGTTCTGCAAAAAAAAATCCAATAGGTTTTATTTTTAAAGGCAATTGCTCACCGCAAAAGGTGCTTTGTTTACATTTTATAATTAAAAAAAAAGCCATACAATTTCATTGGGTATTTTGAGTGTCTTGTTCAACACGGAATGTTCTCAAATTTCTGGTATTTGAAATTGGGTTCCCGTGGTTTTATGTTAAGCGTTGAACATAATCATTTATGGCTTGTTCAACAACTAAATAGATATGTGAAAGTTTATTTTTATATCTTGTTAAATTAGTTGAAATCTTGCCATTTTATTTTCAATTAAGTGGAATTTATTTATTTCAGAAAATGAAGCAATTTTAGCTAAATAAAATTAATTAATAATCAATTATTTTTCTTTATAGCTGTATTTTTATTTTCATAAGGTAATAATAAAAAAATACCAAATTTATTTAAAATGCAATAAACATTATTTAAACTTAATAAAAAAAACTTTCTAAATAAATTTTGTATTTTTTAATAATTTAATAAAATTGTAATATTTTTGTTAGTAATTTTAATTTAAATATTTTTCTTATCTAAAAATAATGCATTAATGTATTTAAAAAACATAAAATCTACTTCAAAATCTACCTCTTAACCTCCAACCTATTTTTTTTAAAGCCAAAGAACTTTATAAACAAATTCAGCCGTCAGCTGCCGACGCTGGGCAAACATAAACAAAGACCGAGGCGAAACAAAATGCGGCTAGCGAAATGGGGGGAAAAAAATTACAATATTTTTTAAAATAAATCCCGAGTTGATTTGATGATTTGTTCATGTCTTTCGGCATCTTTGCCAGCCCATCGCTCATTGGGAATCCAACGAACCGCAGCGGCAAAAACATCTCTCGCAGTTCGCTCTTGAGATCTCGACGCTTTTCCGAACGGTCTATTAATAATTTCATATGATATTTTCCCGATCTCTCTTGCGCCAACTTACGGGGACTTAAAGCATTTGATATATGAATTTTTTTGGACTTTTACTGCAAATTAGACAAATTCTTTTATCTTTTGGGGGGGGGGGGGGGGGGATTTCACAAAGCCCATGGAGCATTAAATTATAGCCCCCGAAAAGTCAACAAAATATTTACATAATAATGATCAAAGGTCGAGTAAATTCCTAACCAAACAAGTAGCCAAAAAAAAAGGAAATTAGTATAAATATTTACTAAAACTTCTTTCAGAAAATAATTAAAATATATATCAATAAAAGCAAAGTCTAATATATTTATTTTAAACTTAAAAAAATGCTTTTATCATCACAAAACATGCTTAAACACATTTCCATATTATTTTAAAACCCTGATTACACATTTAATTTGTTCAATTTATTCATATTTGCAATGAATAAAAAAAATATCCTGTCACATCCATTAATGCTCAATCGTAAAATTATTCAGACTTTCGTAAAGAAATGGCCACTTGGCTTCCTCCATCACAAATAATTATTGTCAGGGACTGCTTTCCGCTGCCTTTTGCCCCCGTTTTGGGCCATTTCCATGCATGTTTCGGAACCGGTTCCGCACATTTTGCCATATTAAATCATCAAAAATTGAGGGCGAACTTAAAAAAAAAATAAAACAATCACATCAAAATTGCCACAAAAAATTAATGCAAATGTTGGCGCTTTCACATTTAATATGCAGAAATATTAACAAAAAAAGCCATGGCTGATAGAGGCTGCAAAAAAAAAAAAACGAACCGCCGAGTGCAAAGTTGAATGGAAAAAAACAATTGGAATAATTGTGCAATATAATGACATATGAAATTTCATTTCAATTTTGTTTTTGCACCATTTTATTTATTTATATAAGCTGGAACGGCAGCGTCAGAGGAAATCATGTCCATAAACTGAAAACTGCTATTAAAAAAAAACTGAAAAAAGAAAAAATGCTGAAAAAATAACCAGTCAGACATGAAATGAACAACAAAGACTGGCAGCGGCCATAAAACAGGATAAAGAGGGAAAAAGGAAAACTAAATGGTTGGAAAATATTATAAATAAATTAAAATAATATAAATTTACTCGGTGCCAGCATCAATTGGTCATGTGAGCATAACGGGAATCGTCACCATCGGCATCAAAACATTCCGGAAAAGAACTATATTAACTAAAAAAAAATATATTTATATGTTCTTAGTTAGTTTAAAATTTTTGTGAATATTAACTGGCGGAATTTAAACATTTTTCTGCATATATATTTATTAAAAATATGGTTTAAATATTCAGACGAAAGCCACAGCAGTTATGACTGTTACTTATCCTAGAAACTAATTTATGATTAGGTATAAAAAGTACAAATACAAAAATATTATAAGTATTACTTATATTAAGAAGTAATAGATTTATTTGTTTTCTTGTTTATAATTTAACATTTAGCTTCTTACTTAAATAATAGTCCTTTTTTATAATAGACATTTTCTTAAAATCAAATTGAAAATTTGCCTTAACTAAACAAAAAAAAAAAACGATAACTGAAGCTCTAGTTTAGGTTTTAATTTTAATAAAGTTTTCTTAAAAGAAGAGAAGAAGAAAAGATTTAAAAGACATCCTTTAGAGATTGTTTACCCAATTTTCCAGGCCTTTTAGATTTCCCTTCGATTTAAGTTAGTTTTTGGCAACCCATCACTCCACTTTTCAGAAGGACCTTTCCTTCTCTGACCCAATTTTTGGAGCAGGAAAACGGAAACCGACTCGCAAATAATAAATAAATAAAAAAAACGGGCAATGCCAAAGTGGGGGAACGTGTCACATATCCTTGGCGGTTTTTTTTTGTAGGCTTCCTAGAAAATTTCAAATATATATAGAAGGATATATACAGATATATTCAAGAAGCAGCGCATAATGGCAAATATATGTATATACATAATGCGGACTAAAAACAAAAGTGACTTCCTTTATTGTTGTCTCGACATATCCCCTCCATTGTTGGCCTCCGTTTCGGCTCGGATTTGGGTTTGGAACGGTTGGGGTTAGGTCTCCGGGTCTCCGGGTCCTGCGCCTGCCCTCATTTGTCCTAGTTTAAATGGTCTTTAGGTCGCGCATTAAACCATTGCAAAATTCTGCATACATATGCATCGCAACGGCTAGGTGCTTCGGTGTGTGTGTGTGTGTGCCTTTCTTTGTGCCTTGGGTTGGTGTTGGTGCTGCCATTGGTGTTGGTGTTGTTGATGGTATTGGTGTTTGTGTTTATTTGTTTGCTGTTGGCTTTGATTTGGTTTCTGGCCTGGCCTGCTATCGCCATCAAATCAGGCACACAAACATAATTGTCTCTGCCGCTGTCTGTGTGTGAGAGAGAAAGTCGGTGTTGGTGTTGGTGTCGCCGTTGGTGTAAGTATCTGTGTGTGTGCGCCAGTGTAAATAGCAATTACACGCTTGGCTCCCCGCTGCTCCCCCCCTCTTGTCCTTTAGCCCCGCCCAATGTGTTAGGGTAAATATACATAATCAAGCGAATGCCCCCAAAAACGAAAATGCAATGAGGCAGGCACAGTACACAAGTAACAACAACAACAAAAAAAGCATGCCATTTTTACACTCACCAAACTCACGACAAAAAATAAAAACAGCTGGAGTACACAGAGCGAAAAATTGTAGCTTATAAGGATGGAGAATTCTTGTTAAACTAAATAATTTACAAAAAGAATTTTTTAAATCACAAAAGTCAGGCATCTAAAAGTATGCAATGTCATTTTGAGCGTTTTTTTCAACAAGGAAATTTTACAATAAAATTTATACAGTTATCATAATTTAATATAGATTTTTCGTACCTACTTTAAGATTACAGAATATGAAAAGTTTAATTCAATTTATTAAATAGTTGTTTTAGTTTTATTTTAATTTTACTGAAAGTTTAGAAAGTTGTTCTTAATTAAATTTTAATCTCAAAGGAAACATTTTAAAAATAAACTTACTATAAAAATTAATACAACTATTTAGCTAAAAATATTTAAATATATTACTTTTTATGATTTTTTTTTTTGCTGTGACTGCAGCCACAGCATCAACAATGTTGCACTTAAGCCTCGCCTGCGCCCATAAGTATGCTTCGATAAGTGTGAATAAGCGTGCCTCGCGATGGCGATGAATAGCAAAAAAGAAGAACAGGACCTCAAGGAGAGAGAGAGAAAGGGAGAAAAAGAGACAGAGAGAGAGAGTGAAAAAGAGACAGAGACAGAGACAAGACGAGTAACGAGCAGATGAGGCTGTTGGGTACATAACGATGCACTAACTTAGTTAAAGTGCTTGAATGAAGATGAAAAATTGTCTAGCTAAGAATAGGGTACACATTGTCCTTACACAGTACAGAGGAGAGAGAGAGAGAGGGAGAGGTGCTAGTTAAAAGGAGTGCCAAAGAGTGGATTTATTAATGACACGAAAATGGTTAATAAAATTGTGTACTTAATGTTACTATTTAAAATTAGGTAGGGTTATAATAATATAAATAATAATAAAATCAGAACAATATTTTTTAATTGAAATATCTGCTTTGTTTTATTTAAAAGAGAATCTTTAATGTTTAAGTTTCAAAAGTATTAAATTCTTGATGAATTTTAACTACTTTTTTAATGGAATATTGTTTATTTAATAGAAAATTTTCTATTTCAGAGTTATTTCAATTCCCATTCAATTCTCTTTAATTAAATGTTTAGAAATCCTTTTTAAATCAACCCGAAACTTTCTTTATTTTAAATAATTTAACTAATATTTTTTGGCTAGCTTTCGCAACCATTTAAATAGTTGAAATCACAGAAGCTAAACAACTAAACACATTTATTTTCAACTCCATTAACTTATTCGAACAGAAGTCTATTTAAAATCCAAGGACTGAAAAACCTGGGACAGCCAACAGACTCCCCGTCCTGATGGCCTTATGCAAATTTGTTAAACTAACTAAATCATACAAGTAAAAACACCAAATTTAATTACATAGTTTTGGGGCCAAAAAGGGAGCGCCGCCAGAGACAGAGACATAGACATACTCGCATTACACAATATTTATTTAATGGCATCATGACTTTTCCATACACATAACATGGAACGAACCGCCGCCAATTTATGTCGCCCAAAGTTCTCCATTTTTCCAACCCTCCTCCCTCTCTGTGTCTCAGAAAATGGGGTGGGTGTGCTCTCCCTCCCTCTCTCCTCGACTTTCCCCCCTGTTGACCGAGATTCAAAAGCTGACGATGACGATGGTGACGAGGAAGCCTCAACCCCTTCTTTTTTTTTTTTTTGGCCAAGAAGAAGTTTGACTTTTGGCTTTGTCTTGAAAACGAAAGCAGCCCGGAAATGTTTGTGCCGGGCTCCCATCGTATATAGTAACTACTTAACTGTACAAGACCATATATCAAGCGGAGGGGAATCGGGAGGAAAATGGGAGGAAAATGGGGAAAAATAGTTGGGGTGGCGCGATGTGTGCATATATTATGCAGTCACCTCAATGTGCAGCTCTAAGCACTTGGAAAAATGAGTTTTTTTTTTTAATTTGGTAAAAAGTTAACATTAGCTGGGGGAGTTTTTCTTGTGGAAAATGATAGAGTTTAGGGTGGGGAAAAAATATTTATTGCATACTTTTCATAAGGTATTTTAAATAATCTGTGAAAACAAGATACTTTATTGGAAATTAAAAACCTAAAAACACTAAAAAACAATATAGATTTTTGGGGAAACTTTTTCGCTAAGTGGAGACCCCTCCTGACCCCTTGGCCCGTGGCTTTCTCTTGCCAGCTGCCTTTTCCCCTATATCTCTTACCAACTTTTCGCGTTGCCTTTTTTTGCAGTTTCGCTTTAAGTTGGCTTTAATCATGGCCCGCATATGCATATAGGCGTCTCTTCTATATATATATATGTATTTGCGCACAGATATGTATATCCCATATACATATATATATATATATAAGTTTGACAAGCCCGATTTTCCTCGCCTTTTGCACATTTCCCACCTCTCTTCTGTCTCAATAACTTTGGGCTTTGCATTTCCGTTACGTTTCGTATGCAATTTTCGCATTTGTCTGTCTCGCTCGCTCGCTTCGGGGGGGGGTTGGGGGGTTTCGGGTGCCTTTTGGGGTGTGGAAAAGTGGGCGGCCTGCCACGCCCCATGCCCGCTTGTTAAATAGCATCCACAGTTGCTGTTGTCGCTGGTACGTGTTGGGAATGTAGGACATTGTTATGCAGGTCGAAGCAGGATCGGGCCTCGGGGATCGGGGTTTTCGGGGGGTTTTTCGGGGGGTTTTTCGGGTGAGGGGAGGGGGAAAATTGCAGGAGTAGGCCAGCCGCATGGCACGAAATGTGCAACACAAAAGTTTTCGTCATTATTGGCTTATGAGGTGAAATTTATTGCAGCATAATTCAATGGGAGCGGCAAACTCCCAGGCCCAGGCCTCACTCTATGTCCTGCTCCTGCCATCTTTGACTCTGTCTTTGGGTCAACAGAGAAAGAGAAAGAAAGAGAGGGAAAGAGAAAGCCATAAGAAATTAAAGGAAAATCTTATATATACTAAAATATATAATCTTAGGAAGGTTTTTTCGAAAAATACTTAAGCAAAAAGTGTAATTAGTTGAGAAGGTGCCTCTGCTTTACCTTTAAAAAACTATAAAAATTATCAAGAAAATTCAATTTAAAATATTTACCCACCACTATTTAAGTTAAAGTATTAAAAAATTATAAATTAAATTAAAAAAAGCATAATTAAACCCTAATATATCCCCCTTTTACCATTACAGACACACACTTTCTGAAATAAAGCAACGTTCGTAAGGAAGACGAGGCCCTTTTTTAAGACAAAGCATAAAACTATCGCATTATTACCAAAAACAAATTCTTCAATATATATTTGAAATATTTTCAAATTTAAATAAATTAATTCATAATACAACTAATTGATACTTAATTAAATAATAGTAAACAAAGCTCAAATAGACTGAAATAGAGTCCAAATATATTACGAAAGTAAAATGCAATTAATTCAACATATCATATAAAATTAATTAGAACAAATTGCATTTAAGTTATTAACGAAGGAAAAAATAGAAGAAGAAAAAACACACAAAAACAAACATAAGGCAAAACTGAATAATTACGCAAACCGAAAAAACCGAACAAAAAATAAAAGGTAAATAAAGGCGATGAACAAAAGTCAACAATAAACACAAAAATCAGAGAAAAATCAGTGAACGAAAAAGTGGTGGCTCATTCAGCAAAGAACAATTAACCAATAATACTCAATAATTGCATTCGTTTTAAAACAAAACAAACAAAAAAAAAAAAAACACCTAAGTTCGCGTTAAATTAAATGAAAATTAAATTTAAATCAGTTACAATTACAATGCTAAGAAAATCCCCCAACACATAAATGGAGCAGCAAGCATAAAGGCGACAAACATAAAAATCAAGGTAAGTCCCTGGAAATAAATCTCAATAAATCTTTCGATCTCCCGATTCTCGGGATTACTTGCAAAGACTATCTGGAATTTAAAATATGCCATAAAGGGGGAGATTTTCCGAATGGGAAATGGTTGGAGATTCATGAGAGGTCATGGCTCTCTCCCGCTTTTCATTCTCAACAAGTGTGTGTTCTGGTCCCTCACTCTCCCCGAGTTCTATTCTTGGAAAATCAGTCTCTGTTTTTTTTTTGTTTCTTGGTTTGTTTCATTCAAATTGTCTATATTTATTTGTTGTATCTGGCCGCCTGTTTAGCTGGGCTCCTTGTGAAAAATGATTTCTTAATGAGTCGCAACTGCGGTGTGGTTTTTTTTTTTAAGAATTTTCTTCTCAGGGGTTGATTTTCCGGGGGAGCAAAATGAATTGGCATAGATCAACGCAGGCATTACGCTGACTAATGGGTGTCTAATGAGTGGAACAAGTGAAAAATGTGAAGGAATCTCTGGGGCAATGTCAAAAGGCGCTCGAGATTTGAGTGGAGAGAGTGGAAAATATAAAGAAGTGAGCTGTTTTAATTAAATATAATTAGTTTTGAATTTTTATTGTAGTTATTTAAGGTATTATGATGCTTAAAAATATTTATTAGTCAAAGGAAAATGTGGAAAAGTGAATAATAAATTAATCTTTGCTTAGGTAAGCTCTGCTGAAGTCAAAATTATATTTTTATTGGCAGAAATTATATACTTTTTTCAAATTAAAATACAAATCAAATTAGTAATGAATTTTAATAAACCATTTCTTTGTTTTATAATTTATTTTCTGTAAAATATTAAATAAAAAAAAATATTTGTATGATTAATGGTAAAATATTCTTATTTAATGCCTGGTAAAAAAATGGATACTACAAATATTTTTTGTTTCTTATTTAGAGCATTCGAAAAAAACCCTAATATTCAATTCTCTACACCAGAATACCCCCTTAATTAATATATATATATTAATATATGATTATTAATTAATTACCTTATAACCATAATAAATTGCCAGAAAAAACAACTCCAATGTCTGAAAAATTCCCAATAGAAAATAGCAAATCTTATAAAGAAGCAGCACCAACATTCTGCCACTAAAAGTCGAAGTGAAAAATCAACAAAATTTTCGCCACACTTTTCCACACTTTGGGCACTTCATTAACATCATTCCACTTTCGTAACTCAATTTGGTAGCTCAAAATTCGGGGCACATGTGCGACAGACAGCTCAGGAAACAAGCTAATTCCAGAATCCGAATCTAGCTTCTAGCACATGGATATATATATATAGATATATAGATGGAAGATCCTCCTACATACCGGCACTGGGAAAAGCGCTGACGAAGCCAAATCAATTTCAAAGCTGAAAATTTGAGGGAAAAAAATCATAAAAAAAAGAGAGAGAGAGAGAGGAGGGGGGTAAGAGCAAAGGGAATGATTTTTTCTCCTTTGTGGCCATTCATCGGGATTCATTCATAGAGCAATCAGTTGAAGGACGACGATGGGGGATGGCATGGCACTAATCAAATCAAAGAGTTCGGCCCACTCCTCCCCCGAAAAAATGGCAAAGGGAGTAGGAAAAAACACTTCCGATTTCTATGCTGCACTGAGAGGAAAGTCTGCACTAAAGAATGAAATGATTACAGAGGAAATCTGTTTCATAAAAATATTTATAAAAATTTGTATAAAAATATTTTAAAACCCCTTAAGCACACCTTAAAAATCAACCTTAACCATTTAATAATTTCCAGAGATTCCCTTAATTTTTTGTTTCTGTGTAACCAAAGGCAAACAAGCGATTTCGAGGCAGGAAATGAAGAGTCCAGGGGAAGGCTCTCCTCCATATTTTCTCTGGCAACACAGAGCCAGAGACAAACACAATCAGACGACAAACAAAGGTATTAAATAAATGATCCATCCAGATATAGAAGAGCAGTAAGGCCTCCACAATGCAGTGACCACCTTGGGGTTAAGGCGGAAAAAGTGCATTCCGAAATCTTTGGTGCCGTAAATGCTATCTTTCCCCACCTTAACCCCTTTGGATATATATCGCTGGCTTGTTGCTTGCCACTTTGCGGCAATAAAAAAGTTCGTTTATAAAACAAACATGCCTGGCACAATGTTTTTCCACTCCCCCTTGTCACTCAGCGGCTTGTAAGATTTTCCAAACGTACACACACATCCACGCCCACTTTTCTCAGCCGCCCCCCAAAGCACACACACACGGCAATAAATACAATAAAATTCGTTTTCTTTTTTCGTGCGTGGGATCAGGAGGTCGCCTGACTTTTTCGGCCTCTTTGTTGATTTTTCCAACTGAAAAACTCTAGGAATGAAGTGGCCGCAAAATAAATTAAATTGGTGTCTGATTTGTGAGTTTATGGATTTTAATGGCACATAATCACATTTTCTCGAGAGATGTCTAACTGAATTTCCCAATTTTTTTTGGGGTGATAAGTGCAATACGTTCTCTTGATTTTATTTTTAAAGAAATCAAACAAGATTTTCGTTTTACTGTTGAATTTCTTTGTTTTTTTATTCTTAAAATGGAATTAAATATTTGAAAAATTGAGTTTATTTTCTGGCAAGACCATACAATATTCGTGTTTTCCTTGGTAGTTTTCCCTGTGTTTGCTTTTCAATTTGTCCGCTGGGAAATTCAAAAGGTGTTGGAGTGAAAACCTAAACCCCTTTGCAGCACGAAGGCGTGGCCCAGAGTGTTGATGGATTTTTAGGTGTTATTGTCGCCGAGGGTCTGAACCCATGGTACGCCGCCGCCCCCCCCTCCTAAAACCCTTTTGATGTCCCTTAATTTTTGCACATTGTTCACGTAATTTGTATTCATCAAAAAGCGTAGATTCCAGGCTGTAATTAATTTTAATGCAAACATTTTTGCGGCTTGGACCGGGCAGCGCATTTCATTTGTTCCGTTTACCGCTTGATGTTGCTAATTTTTATGAGCTTAATGATTGATTGATTGATGGATGGATGGACGGCTGGCTGGCTGGCCGGTCGGTGTTTGTGTGCCTGAATCCAAATGAATGCTGATGGTTTGGTTGAGTGAATTGCTTTTTGATAGATCACAAATATGTCAGGGGGTTCGAAAGCGGTGACGGGGCCGGTGCGCCAGTACATTGTTTGCCGCTGGAAAATGTCTAGGCAAATGAAAATGGAAATGGAAATTCAATAAAAAAAAAAATGCGACAAACGAAAATAGGAATGAAATTTGGTTTATGAAGCGCACAAATGGAACCACGCCAACTCAAATTGGATTAGCCTTATTACCTGGAACTAAGAACAGAGATGAAATGTGTTACCAATATCAGAAAATTTGGGGTAATAATAGGTAATGCTGATTAGGGGCTCAAAATGTGGCTTAAAACATTTTATTATTTCATGACAAATGGTTTAAATGTTACTTTCTTCACTCTCAATCGCTTGGCTTAGTGTGCCCAGTCTTTATTTTACAGCAAAAAATTAATACTAAGAAGTTAGCTTAGTAAAATGCAATTTATTGTATTAATTATACTAAGTTTGATGACAGGTTAAATTCCCTCTTTTAAAATATTCATTTAAATTTCGAAATAAATATAAAATAAGCTTCAAAGTTAATTTATTTATCTCTTAATCGCTTGACTCAGTGTGCCCGTTCTTTCTTTCAAGCCAAATACCTTAAGGCAAGTTATTTAAATACTAAATAATACTAGAAATTAAAGTGCTTCACTGAGTTTGATCACAACTCATACAGGACATTGACTTTAAAGTATATTTATATACAATTTTCCTCAATTTCCCTCAATTTTCCGCCCTTTTCCTCCCCCTTTTCAATGCTACCCCTGCTTTGTGTAGCTATCAGAATGATTTTGTTCAGCTTTTTGGTTTCGGTCAAACAAATTGTAAATTTAATTTGAGCTCCAAAAAGAGCGGAAGAGGGCCAGAAATACAGACACACACACACACACACACAAATAATTGCCATGGGTGGCAAGGGGGGGGTCAAAAGGGGGCCAAAGGGTGCGCCTGGCCATGCAAAGAATGCATGGCCCTTTTATGCATTTGGTTTTGTGTGTTTCACATAAAGTTAAATTCCCATTTTTTGTATAGTTTTTCTTCTTTATTTTCCACGACGATCACAATAAATAAAACTCTTTTTCCAACGGGCAAAGGCATGAATAAATTTCCACAGCGAACGCTTGGTATGGGAGGGAAAACTGAGACACATTTGACAAGTTCATAAATTATCTGCCATTGCAAAAACTCCATGTGTGTGTGTGTGTGTGTGTGTGTGGGAGTGTAATTTTTTTGATTGCTGGGAAATTGTTCAGCGAAAAGCCATAACCTCCCTCCTCGCGTTCGGCACTTTAAATTGTATTAAACACAATATAAAATGGCTGAGAACATTTCCATTTCAAATGGGGCGTGGCTCTGGCACTTGCAAGGCAGGAAATAAATAAAAGCAAAGTTTTGCCGGCAAAGAGTGGCAGCGAAATATAAAGCAGAGAATAAAAACTTGTATACGGCGCATAAAAAGCAACAATAAAAATCCCAACAAAGTGAGACACAGCCACCGAAACTATAGTCAAGTCTAGTTATCTCCTTCCTCTTGTGGGGCAGGAGTGGTGTAGGAGTTAGAGTAGGAAAAACCTCCAGAAAAAATACAAAACAAACAATCGGGACGAGTCGAGGGGGAGGGGCGGAAAAAAAAGCGATTTGGAAGAAGAGTTGTAAGTGGAAATAATGGCCAATGCGGCGTATGCGCGATTTAAATTTTTCATCTACCATTTTCTATTTTTTTTTTTTTGTATTTTGCAGTATATATTCTGCCAATGCAAACGAAGGCAGAATGGCGGAAAATCCAGGCTGAGGCGGGCTTTAAATTATACAAAAGATGTCTGGACTCAAGGGGAGGGGGCGAGGCAGATACAGGGCCATAGATTATGAAAAGATTGCCGGGAAAATGCAAGGGTCTTAAATAGAAAGACAGCGGGAAAGGAATCCATAAATGGATGGGAATATCGGGGGAAATCGGGGGATATTCAAGAGAAAGCACAGAGAATCTTTAAGTAATTAAACTATATTAAATTAATATGGATTTTCTCCTATTCTCCTACTTAATATATATCTCAACCCATTCTTACACCGCTCGACTTCTCCATTTATCAATCATCCGCCCCGTTGCACTTGGCTGACTTCATATGCAAATAGTTTCGCCCTAAGTGAATATTTCCCCCAGTGTGAGAGGCCTGGTCAAAAGCCTCTCAAGTGAAATGCATTTGCCTCGTTGCCCTATGACTTGCCACCTCCATTTTACCACCAAAAAAATATAAAAAAACACCCTACCTCACCCTCACCCCTTGTATTTTTTACTACACATTTTGAGGGTCATTTTTCTTGGAGGCAAAGCAAACTTCTAGGAGCAGCCTTTATTATCTCATAGATGTGTGTGTGTTGCGGGTGGCCAGTAAAAAATGAATCAGGCTCCTACAACCCCACCACCCACATATATGGGGACATATACAATGAATAATGGAGGCTGAAAGATGCCGCAGCTTCGAAGGCGATGACAACTATAGAAAATATTATAAGGATATGCGGCCATAAAGCAAAAAAAAGGGGGGCACAACTCCAAGGGAGACCAAGAAGAACAACGAACGAGACAACGACAGAGCGCACCCCCCCAAAGAAGAAGACAAATAAAAGAGAAATCGTTTATTGCAAAAGAGCCCATAAATTGATTTTTTCAAATAAAAATAAAATATCGACACACAAACACACACACACACACACGCGAAGGGGAACCCCAAGTCAGACAGATAAAATAAGCCATCTACTATAAGGAGTTGGGTGGGTGGTAAGTTGGGTGGTTTGAGCCTAAGGAGTGTGGAACTATGGCTAAGTGAGATGCTGACAAGATACACGACTCAATGGCCTGCTTGTGGTCCAAAAAGTAGCCGCCTCCAAGACGCCACAAAACGAAAAAAAAAAGCAAAAAAAAATACAGCAAAAAAAAGCAACAAAAAAAGAAGAGACCGAAGAAAAAACACAGAAGAAATTGCCCTGAAAGAGCTGGAGATAGTTGCGAAAAAAAAAAAGAAATACGCCAAGAGAGAAGGCGAAACATTGTCCTCGGCTCCTTTGTCGTCATCAGACACTCGCCTACACGTCCTTTTCGGCCAAGGTATGCTGCCTTGGTAACGCTTCCAGCTTTCAGTTTCCAGTTTCCATCTTCCAGCTCCTAGCTCCTATTTTCCATTTAAGTTAAAAACTATTAGGCGGCCGCCGCAATGCCACCCCACTGTCGCAGTACATAAATTAAGTGAAACCACCGCACAGGCTCATTCCGAAAAAAAAAGAATATATATATATATATATATATCTATATATATAGTGGCTCTCTGGCGGTGGGGGCTGGATGAATTTTTATTAAAAACTATGGCCCGTCTCTTTAATAAAGACGCACACACACACACACACCGAACACCAAAACCATCACAAGGCAGAGACCATAAATAAGGACACACACACACAGACGGAATTTATCTAGACAAAAAAAAGGAAAAGAAGGAGAAAAAACAGTGGAAAAGCTGGTAAGCAGGCCAGAGATGCTGCCGGGTTATATAAGACATCCATATTTGATTCCATTTCACTTCATTGAGCCAAGAAATATGTTTTAGTTTTGTGGAATGTTGATAAATATCGAAAATAAACACGACACAATTGAGCACAAGACAGACAGAGAGAGAGAGAGAGCCACACGATCCTCGGCGGAGAAGCCTCAATCCTTCTGCGTTATCCTTCTGTCCCTGTATTCCCCCCCGCCCCCCAGACTAATCCCACGAGCAAACCTCCAGGACAAAAGCCCGCTGCCTCTGCTACATAAATCAATTTGGCCATTTATTTAGCAGAAGGCAGGCAGCAGGCAGCAGGCAGCAGGCGGGCGACATTTGCATTTGCTTATTAAAAGAGATATAGATGGGGGGGAGGACATAAAGCCAGATCGGGAGAGAGAGACAACAGAGAGAAAGAGAGGGTCCGTGACAAATATATTTCACAATTTTAATTGGCCAAACAAACTTGAAGTTTTCAAGTTGGAACTGAACTGAAGTTGAGGCTAAGAACTTGGTTCCTTTCTTCGGTTGTCTCTTCTTTCTGAATGTTTTTCCAGCTTTTCTTCCATTGCTTTCCTTTGCCCTTTTACCAGGCAGGGTATGACAATTATTAGGGCCAGGAAGGTGGACTTTAGTCTGGGGAAAACAATAAACCTTTAAAACGGCAACAGAAATTAAATATCTTTTTGATAAAATTCTTCGATAATTGTAGAAACCAAAAATATATAAAAATATTATTAAAATCATAATATTTAAAGTTAATTTATTAATTCTCTAGCCTCTGAAAACTATGATTTGTTCCCCGGTCTCATGTGGATTTTTTATACAAATATTCTTATGCATTTTTATGTTTTTGCCGCTGCCCCATCCCCGCCGCTGCCCTATCCCCGCCGCTGCCAAAAGAACGTGGGGAGAGGGGCAGCAGCAGTGGAAAACATGAAAATATCATCGCACATATTCAATAATCCTTTAATAAAGTGCGGCTGCAGCAACACAAATCTCGCCACGTCCAAAAGAGCCCCAACTATAGCTGTCTCGCTCTTTCTTATTGGCCAAAACAGATCAACGAACGCAAGGTGCGCAGGCGAAAATGAAAATCCGTAAAATACGCATTTATCATTGCTGCCTCCATTAACTGTTATATCCCCCACCACCATCTACACTTTGCACGATCTCTAGACTTTTTTTATTTAGTTATTACCACTAAATAAATGTTTTTTATTTTGGCAATTAAAATTTCGTGCTTGCAAATTGTAACTATCGCACGAGATCTATCGATGGTCCCCAGAATGCAATCGATTGCGTGAGTGCAATGCGATGCAGCATCAGCGAGCTTTTGAGAGGCTGCAGGTCATTGCTCTTTCTCTTCGCTCCCACGCACCTGCTCTCACCGGAATATCGGTACTTGTTTCCGCTATTTTTTTCTTCGCGAGTGAAAAATTTTCATAGCCAAAGTAAAAAACGTGTTTTAAGTGGTAATTCGTAAGTTAAATATGCCGAAAAGTCGTGAAAAGTGTATACGAAGATGTGGACCAAGTGCAGTTATAATGATTCATGGAAGCAGCAGAGATAAATGCGTATTTTGGAAGCTTTCACTTTTGCTGCGCAATTTGCGTTTGCTGATCGCTTTGGCCAATAGAAAAGAGCGAGACAGCTATAGTTGCGGGGGCTCCGCTGGACGCGGCGTGATTTCTGTCGCTGCAGGTGCACTTTTTAAAGGAAAATTGAATATGTGCGATAATGTTTTCAAGATTTCCTGCGGCCACTGCTGCTGCTGCCCCCTCTTCCCCCCTGCTCTTTTGGCAGCGGCAATTATTGGGCCCCACAAGCGATGGAGCAGCGGCAAAAACATAAAAATGCATTTGTATGTGCATAGAAAAGGTTAGAAAATTAATAAATTAATTATAAATCAAATGCTTAAGCACATATAGACATATTAATTATGATTATAATGATATTGTTATATTTGATTTATTTTTATTTTCTAAAATTATTGAAGAATTTTACTGGGAAGGATGCATAGTTTCTGCAGCCGTTTCAGAGGTAGGAAAAGGAATAATTTAACTTTAAATATTATGATTTTAATGATTTTCTTTATATTTCCAATATTTTTAGTTTTTATAATTATTAAAGAATTTTACCAAGGAAAATATTGAATTTCTGGAGCCGTTTCAAAGGTAGGAAAATTTTTAAATATTATTAAAATAAAATGATTAAGGGGATATGTATATTTATTATTATTTAATGATATTTTATATTATATATATATAAGAATTTTACGGGAAAAATGTATAATTTTTGGAGCCTCTTTAAAGGTGAGAAGATTAATAAATTAACTTCAAATAAAATGTTAAATTATTGATTGTTATATATTATGACAATAATAATGTTTGCGTATTTTAGTTATGTATTATACCCATGTCCGTCTGTCCGCTTAAAGACAAAGCTGTCTCCAATTTATATTATATAATATTTATTTTAAAATATTAATATTTATTTTTAAAGCTCCGATTTCATACTGCACAAACGTACGCTTACCGAAGTTAGTTTTTTTTTCTTGTAATAATCTTAGTTTTCAGCATTTTTGTTAAGAAAATGGGTTAAATCATTAAACTTGTTAGTTTATAGATTCTTTCCTGCCTCAAGGCTTGAAAAAATCTAGGCTTTCAGTGTAGTTGCAAGTTCGATGTCGGCGCAACTTTCCCTGGGAAAACTTTTCAATCCAAAAAGAGAGAGGCAGCGGCAGGTTGGCTAAATTAAAAAGAGTGCGTGCGGAGAGCGGGGCGGGATTCATGGGCGGCAGTTCCAGCTTGGCCATAAACTTTATCGCTGGAGCAAAAACCCAGAAGCGGGAGCATCTGCCGGAGTATCTGCCGAAGGAGGACCAGGAGCAGGAGCAGCGGCAGGAGCAGGTGTAGGAGCTGAAACTGAAGCAGGAGCAAAGCTGAAGCTGGGGCAATCATACATTCATACTCTCATGTTTATTTAACGATGCTTTTTACACTGCACGGCGCGAAATGCAAAAAGGATTAAAAGTCAGCTCCGGCTTCTTCTCAGCCCCCCCCCCGCCCCCGGATCCTTCAAGTGGCGTGAAATTTGGCACTTTGAGTGGCGTTTCTCGGTCTTTACGAAACTTTTAACTAAACCGAAAAGTACTTGTGTGCGCTTGGTAAAATATTAAAAAAGCATCTTTAAGTCGGGCGGTCTCATCGGCTTGTCAGGCGATTCACTCCTCTGCTTTTCTCATCGTAAAACTATTTTCTGCCTTTGATTATTGTGAGACAAAATTCATTTGATGTGAGTTTGGTTTCTCTTTATATTTTCTATAAATAAATTTGTAAGCTCTGTGGAATTTTGAGTTATTAACCTGACTTAAGATCAAAGCGAGACCAGTTTGTGATTTTCCGGTGGCGGAAATCAAAGTGATTGCTTCGTTAATATGTTTTACAACACGAATTTAATCGTTTTTAGAGCAAAAATGTTATATATTTAAGCCATAAGAAATATTTTTTTAATTTTTAAAAGACTTTTATAATATTTTAACTTATGTTTGTGAGCTTAAAACAGCAAAAAAGTTTGTTAATTGCTGATGAAAGGGTATTGCCAGATTTTCCTTCTCCATTTTCATGTATATTTTTCGCCTTTATTTTCTTAAATTCTTTTCTATGTGCTCAGCTCTCTGTTGTTGTTGTTTTGTTTGTTGTTGTTATTTTTGCTTGTCTTTTTGTTTTTTGCATTGGCCAATTACGTGGGACAAAAGCAAACGGAATGAATGTCAATTGGCGCAATGCTCTCTGTAAAGCCAGCACAGGATAAAGAATGCATTCAAACAGATACAGATACAGATACATCTGCAGAGATACAGATACATCGGCATCTGCAGGATACAGGACACAGGATACAGAAATCAGGAAACGAATGCCAAGAGCAAACGCAACTGAAAGCTATATTTTTTAATAACAGTCCTGACGTTACGGTAAGCGAGAAGGAGTGTACACAGGCCAACAAAACTCTACTTTTTTTTAACTTGAATCCAGTTTGTTTTTTTAATATATTTTTAAATAATTTTTTGCTTAAATATTTCTTCAGTTTAGTTAAGGATTTCATTTTAAAAACTCTTTTCTTTGCCTTAATTTATTTCCCCTGTTGTCTGGTGTTATTATTGAAATATTAAGTGGGGTTCACCCCTCCCCCCACAATTGATACAGCCACGAGTGGCTCTTTGCTCCTGTTCTCAGCTCCTGCCACGGTTCCAGCTCGAGATGACATAATTTATGGCATCATCTGCTGGAATAGAGCGAAATAAATGTGGCATGGTGGTGGCTCGGTACAGCCACAGCGGAAGTGGAGACAAGTGTCCTACAGCGGTCTCCTCCCGGGGCAATTAAAACGCCAAACTAATTAGATGAATTCTGTGTGATTTCCGTATAATTAAATTGCCCATTTGAGTGGAGTCAAGACGCAAGTGCAGGGGCTCTCTCTATTCACGGCAGGGAATCCTGTGATTTGTGAGAAAGGCAGCAACTTTAAGGCTTAGGTCGAGTGGTGGGAAGACTTAAAGGGCAGGTGCACTCTGGGAAAAGGTTCTAAACTAATTTTAAATTAATTTAAAGTCAAGAGGGAAAAGGTGGGAGTAAAGTAAAGTTCAGAAATTTATTTATTAAACAAACAAATAAATAGTGCTTACTATTAACTACTTTACCCTCAGTTTGTTGCTGATTTTTGCTCACTTTTCCAAAGTTTTTCCCTCTATTATCTCACAGTGTGTGTGTGGTGTGTGTGTGAGGATGTTTTACAGCATTTATAACATGCTAACTATATCCCAACCCAACTCTGGGAGTTTCTGCTGCCTCCCACTCGGCGTTTAAGTCTACGGTACTTAACGTAATTTCCTTTTGCTGGCAACTTTTTACCCCCCACCCCCAGTATCCAGTATCCAGTTTTCCCACACCCACAACTGGGCCTCCCTCTAGTTGAGCCAAAGATAAATAAGCAAATAGGCAAATAAATCTTCATTTCAACTTCTTGCGAGGCTTTCTTAACTTTTTCTCAGCTGTTCCCTTTCCCTTCCACTCTGCCCACATTTTGCCAGCCTTTTAAGTTGTGTTCGTTCTTCTTTTTTTATTTTTTAGTGCCTCCTCAGTGCTTTCTCAGGCAATTCAAAAATTTTCAACTTACGCTAGTAAATTGTTCGGGTAACATGCACTTAAGAATGCCACCCAGCACTCGGGCAGGAGGCAGGCTGGCAGGCAGGTTTTGCCTTTATTTTGGAACCCGCAGCTGGAACATGTGTACTATGCACGCTTCCTCTGTCTTCCGTATTCCATCTGCCGTCTGCCGTCTTCTGTCCTTCTGTCTTCCTGTCTTTCGTCTCTCGTCCTCCGTCTTGTGTCTTTTGGCCCTGTTCTCTTTGCTCTTGCCATTAAAAGTTGAGCCCTGCAGGGCGAAAGTTTTGCCCAAAAAAAAAAAAAAAAAAACCCTTAGCCCTGCTAACCAGCCACCCATCACCCCATGGCCCCATTGGCCCAGCCCGCTTTTCACCCAGTTTCCTTTCGGGGTTTTCATTGTTCAAGTATTTTTGGTATTTTTACTTTGGTATTTCATTTACGCTGTCTCCTCTTTTATTTATTCCTGCCATTTCTGTTGTTGTCAAGTGCAACATTTTCGGGGCTGCAATTGGTGGGTGTGCCGTTGGTCGGGGGAAAATTCTAGGGGGAGGACGGGAGGTTGGCTTTGTGAGTGATATGTAGGTGACGTCGGTCGGCAAAAACGAAGAAAAACTTTGTTGGCTGCCCGAAAAGCCGTAACTTAAGTGTCAGGCTTCAGGGACTAATTAACATATCGAGTAGCACAATTAGGTCACCAACGAGATAGGGGAATCGGATAATAAAATTTGGCAATTAAATAGGGTTTTTTTTTTGGGGACTAATTGATGGATTGATTGAGAAGACCTCAAAGGGGTTGGAAATTGGTTTAAAATGGGAATACAAATATAAGGAAGTTTAAAAGGAGATTACTTAGAATATATCTACGAATATTTTTATTCCTTTTAAATTTCTTAAATGAAAATATGCCGAGGAAAACCCCGTAATTAATTTGAGAAGTTAGAGCAAAGAACACAGACTTTTCTAATATATTTTTCTGAACATTTTCCCTGCTCAACTTGGGCTATAATTTCGCCACAGTAGCTCCGACTTCAGGTCTGAGAAGTACCTCTTGAAGATTTTATTTGGTCTGTTTCTCTAGGGAATTCCCACTTATTTACCTTTCTCTCTCTCTCTCTCTCTCTTGCTTCTCTGAGCTGCATTGATTTAAATTTATTATGCCTAACGTCAGCAGCCTGGCAAAAATTTGATTATAAACATAAAAGTTTATTTGTTTCTCTCAGTTTTTTTTTCTCCATTTTTTCTCAGCTTTTTTTTTTGTAGATTTGTATTTTTTTTTTTGTAAATTCGTTTGCTCTTGCTGTTGTTGCCAGTTTCATTTCAGCAGCTGCCCCTCACGTTTCCTCGACACTAATTTCATTTTGCAGGTGAGGCTGCTCAACTATTCAGTGGAAAGGAGGGGCGGCAGAGGGGGAGAGGAAGAAGCAAGGGAGGAGGAAGCTAAAGAGAGTCGCACCATTTCCGGCTTGGTTGCCTTGTGAAAATACCTCTTACTAAAGAAAATTGGGGTATATACTCTTGAAGATGAACATAAATTGTTTAGAAATCAATTTGATTTGTATCTGAATTCAATTTAAAAAATAATATCAAGAGTAACACTTGACGTATACGTGATTTTTTGTACATGGCGTATACTTGATTTTTATATTACGTATACGTAATTTTGCTGGGGAAATTTGGAAAATTTTTAAATTAATTTTTCTAGGGTATCTTATTGTTCTATTCCTTTGCCTTTTCTGTAGTTACATTCGCCAAGTTTCCGTCTCCATTTCTCTAGTTTCTCCTCATAATCCGTCTGTCTGCGCTTCTAGCCGGAGTCATTCACTCACTCACTCACTCACTCACTCAGTCATTCATTCATTCATTCGTACACTTCCTGCATACCTTTGCATATTTTTGCAATTCAGCGGAAAGTTCACTTCTCTCCCGCTCGCTCGCTCTCCCGCTCGTTCTCTCCTCCTTTTATTTTCCGCTTTTCCGCAGCGGCGCTTTTCTTCTCGAGCTTTGTGTCCCCGGCTTATGTCAGTAAACTGTAAATATTTAATTAATTTGCATGGATATTTTTTATGCCAACTAAGTTGAGTTTATTAGTCGCGCTGAGATGACGGTGACGCTGTGTGTGTGTGTGTGTGTGTGTGTGTTTTCTCGTCATTCTCGCTTTCCCGCATATCCCCAGCTTTCCCCCCCAGCTTTTCTCTGCTCGGTTTTTTCTCTGCATAATTTACCAGGCGCTTTAAATGCTTACACGTGTGTTTGTGTGCAAGTTTTCCGTTTACTTTTCCGCTTTCCACCCGACGCAAGTGGAAAAATGACCGCAGCTGAAAAACCATTTTGCCCGCATTTCCCAGAGCAAAGGAAAAACTTGACCAATCTATGACCGCAAAATAAATTACAGCGACCGATGGGCCGTGTGAAAAACTGAACAACCGAGGTGTTTCCTGTGAAAATAGGGATGGGAAAAGTAGGGATAAAAAGGAGTAAATAAAATAAAATAATAAATATTAAATCTTGGACTTATATTAATTTATTATATTATTTTGAATTTATTATATTTATTATATTAAGTTTATTTTAATAGAAGCTTGTAATTATTTACTAGTAACTTTTTTTTGAAGCATTTATTATTAGCATTTTCTCTGTTTTAGTTATATTATTTATTTATATATATGAAATATGAGTTATAATATTTTTTTTAACGTTTTCAAACTTATTTCTCTACATAAAATTTTTTTAAATATATTCCAACTTAATAATTAATTTAATAAATTTAAAATTAGAGGTTTTCTTAGGTTTCTTTTCATACCTCTTAGATTTATATATACTTATATAGTATATATTTCATATACACCAACATTTACTCCTTCAAAAAAAGGTCACACACTGATTCCACTCCGCCACCTCCCCTTTTTTTCGTACCTTCTGCCACCTGCCACCTTTTTCATCCCTCTTCAACCGCCATGTCCATGTTCATTATCGCGGTTAATCTGTTTGTTTGGGTTTCACCGACAAAGTTTCTCAAAAAAAAGGAGGAAGCAAAAAAAAAAAATACCCGAGAGTTCCATATTTTTTGTCTCCTTTTATTTGAAGTATTTTCAAGCTTTACAGGTTGGTCAGGTGCAAAAAAAAAATATATAATAATAATAATAATAAAAGAGAGAGAAAGTATTGGTCAGAGGCGGGTGGCGGCTGGAGGCTGGAGGCTGGACGCGAAGGATTTTTGGGGCAATCATCTGGCTGGCACGTTGTTGACTTCAAAATAATGACACAGGGTTGGGCAGTGGGTGGTGGATGGTGGTTAGTGGGTAGTGGAAGTGCCCCAAAAAGATGAAGGAGGGGGCGGCACGAGGACAATGGGAGCAACAAGCGACAGAAACCGCATACAAAAGCGTTATGCGGCAGCAAAGTAAACATATGCTCAGGGAACACAAAAAAAACACACAAAAAATACTCAGGCCAACCAATATGCACTTGAAAATAAATTAAGAAAATTTAAATATAAATAAGGGACTTATGAGGATAAAACCAATAAAAAAATTAGTAAGAATATTGCTAGAAATTAATTAAATTTATTTTGGTAAACTTTTGCATTCAAATTTAAATCAGACTGCAAATACTTTTCATTAAAACTTTATTTAATATATTTTTGATAGTATAATAAGTCTATATATTATTTTTATATGTATATATAATATAATATTCGAAGTATATATTTTAATAACCCCAAAAAAAAAATTATAGATAGTTAGGTTACTTTCCAAGTATTTTAAAAAATTTTCTAGCTTCCTTGGCCTTGTTTCAACGTTCTATACATTTATTTAAATTATTTAACAAATACTTATAAAAATTAAATTAAAATAAATTTAATTATCCTTTAAAATATTTCTCAAATTTTGTTTTGTGCAAAACAGAGTGTGTGTTGTGTGTTGTTGAGCTCTTCTGATGGCTGACACATAAAACCTGGCTAAAACCTCGCGCCACTCATCAAGTTGCCGCCTTCATTCCCCTCTTTTGCCTCATCATATTTATCATCTTCTTCTCTGCCTCTTCTTCTTCATCATCATCATCATAATCATAATCATAATCATCAACTGATGCTGTTGCTGTTGCCTTGTTGTTGTTAATTACAAAAAAAATGCAAAAGCACGAAAATGCCGCTGTTTACCAAATTAAATGCTACTAATTGGACGAGTTTAGCGGCGCTCAAGTGTGTGCTTTGGCCCCCAGCCCCCTACCTACATTTTCCAACACCAACACACCCAGCCCCGCCCCCCATCCTCAACCGAAAAAAAGGAACCCCTTGAAAAAGCCACCACTCCTCGCAACGGCGGTTATGGCTTTTGACTGCGGCCCATAGGAATTTTTAATGAAAGAAGTTATTAGTATGTATCAGAAGCATCGTTAGCAGCCCAAAATGAAAGTTGAATGATGTAGCTGTGGGCGGCAGGGGGGGGGGGGTATGAACTTACATATGTATGTAAATGGATGTATGTAAATGCATCAGGCAAGATAGGGAGAGAGAGAGAGAGAGGTACACGGTGGCAAAGATAAGTTGGAGAATGTATATAGTTTTTGGGAATTAATTTGAATTTAAAGTAAACAGTTTTTTAACTGAAATTTTAATTCAGGAAATTGTGTGTATAAGAATTTGGTAATATATTTATTATTTATTTCAAAAGATAAACTAATTATACCTAAGAAAAAGTAGTAATTGAAACGAATTTAGTTGAATTTAGCTTAAAATAATTTTAATTATAAATATTACATTTATATACTCACAGATTAGTTTACTCTAGTTTCCCCTCTTCTTCGTATTTTTTATTTAAATCCGATTTGTAGGTTTTAAAGAAAAAAAATAAACCCCATATAGTTCCCGGTATTTTGCTAATCTTTCCTGTCCAGAAAAACCAGGACTTAAGACCAACAAATAGCTAAAAGGGGTGTGACTTTTGTTCTGTGTTTGTATTTTTTTTTGTGTTTCTGCTAAGCCTGCAGCATTATTACGGATATTTCTTTTATTTATTCAGTTTCAGCGACGTTGTTACTCTTTATTATTTTTTTTTTTCACGGGCGCTGCACAAACAACTAGCAATGACACACTAAAAAACACACATAATACCCACCATGCAACACTGATACACGGCACACGGGGCGTATGAGTGAGCGCAGCGCGTCAGATGAGCCGACGACGAGAGACGCTCCACTTTCCACTTTCTATACTTTTCCAGCTGCCATTTGCCACTTTCATTTGCCACAAACATACCGTACACACACACACACACACATCCCACCGAGACGGAGACTTTATGTGGGGCATTAAAAGCGCCGACTGCCTGCAACATTTCCTCGTAACCCCATCAGCGCTTCAAGTATTATTAATAAAACGTTGTCGCATCGTCGACCGCATGAGGAATAGCGGGAAAAATCTGTTGGAAAGAGGGGGAGCAGGAAAAGCCGGCACAAAAAATGGGGGCAGTGGGCGTGGCCTGACAATGCCTATGAAATAGCGAACATTTGCAACAAAACAAAATCCGGAAACCACGACAACGACCAACAAATAAATACGGGAAAAGCCAGCAAAGAAAAGCGGAGGGGGGGTAGAAAAAAAAAAGAAAAAAAAAGAAAATAGAGTGGAGAAAAATAAAAGCTGGGTTAATAGGTCTCCATATGAAAAGGTCTAGCTGGGAGTGATTGTTGTTCCCATCGTGAGTTGTGCAGATAGATTGAGTTACTTATTAAAAAACTATAAGAAAATCGTTATAAATTTAAGAAAAATATAAGAAATTAAATGCTGGTCATAATAATTATGGTTTTAACTCAAAACTAAACTAAATATTAATAAATTTCATAATTTTTAATAGTGTTTTATAAGTTATTTGATTATTTTTTGATTCAAAGTATTGTAAAATATTTTAAGATTCCCCCAAAGTGTTCACTGTTTTCAAGCTTCGTATCTGAGCTCAGCGAAAATGTATTGCATACTTTGTGGGTTGCTTACACACACACTCAAAATACACACACACCCCCAGCACACACACACCCCCAACACACACACACTCCTAACAAGGTTGATGACGTTGATGTTGATGAGACGTTTTGCTGAATTTGTGTGCTGATTGACGCTGCGAGAAATGCTTGTTGACTTGGCTCAAACGGAAGTGGCTACCAAAAATATAATTCATATTTAATATGCCCGTATATGTGTGTGTGTAATTAGTTGCAGTACACACACACACGCGCAGCCACACAAAGCCGATTTTATTTGTACCAAAAATAAATAATTAAAAATGCCAGTTTTCGGTTGAGGCAACTTTTTTGGGAGCGACAGAGATAGATGCTTCCACCACCAAAAACTGTGCAAAATTTAATAAATAAATAAACAGTCTGCCATACAGACAATACTTGACATGCCGCAGCTCTCGGCAGTTAATTAAAAATTGTTTCAAGGCAGCAAACAAAAACAAGAAAGCTAAAAAAACACAAAAGCAAAATTTAGGGAAATATGTAGCTAAATAAGTGAGGAAATTTTAGTTTTACAAGAGAATTTTTTAATAAAAAAATTAGTTTAAAGATAATTATGAGCAGTATTTATATGTATTTTTGTTTATTTTTAATGAATATAAAAAATATTTCCCATTAAGTTGATCAGCCAAAGCTTGTTTGTGAATGATTTTGAAGTTCTACTTAACTCCACTTGACATTAAATGTCAGCACACACATGTCAGTCTTAATATTTTATTGAATTTAATTATGAAATTAAGTAGTTTGGTGTGCAAATGACAAAAAGCATCAAGGTGGATGAATATAACTGACAGTAAACCTTGATACTGTTCTCTCTGATTTACACAGATTTATTGAAAGCAATTTTCATAAAATATTTCCATATATATATGTTATATTTGACAAAGAATGACCCCATCGAAAGCTGCTTTCGTGCTCCTGCTCCTTCTCCTGCTTTCTCTCTCTCTCTCCATTCCAGGGCGTTGCCTGCTGTGGGCGTGGTGGAGCTGCGCCTCATTAATTTAAATTTCGCACATGTGCGTGTGCAATTTTATGAAATTAATTTCGGCTGCATGGCACATTCTGTGGTCATGAATTTATTAAAATCGTTTTGCAAAAACTGCACCAAATGGCAAATTAAGCAGTTTAGCAGCAGATTTATAGGGGTAGCGCCTTCCCCTTTATGAAGTTGCCAACATTTATGGCTAATAAATATGTATATGTATGTTATGGCATATTATTCAGATAAAGGCCTATTTTTATATCCCTGACAAATCAAAGGGCGGCCTTCATTTGCCTTTAATCGCCCTGCAAAAAAAAAAAACACATATTGCGTATACGCCATGTGTGGCGCTGTATCTTTTTTTGTGGCTTTGAATCAACCGAAACAGAAATTTTTATGCCCAATTATGTTTGATGTTAACAAATTTTTATGGATTATCTTTATTTTATGACATTGCTTAAAATTAGCATTATTTACAGATATATTCTCATAGGGTTATCTTTGGGAGGCTTCACTGTATCCATCGGCTGTCGAACAATGTGCCAGTTTCTGTGAAATTTATGCATTCAACGCTCGTTTCGGGGTCGCTGCTCATTTTCAACCTGACATGGATTTTTTTTTTTTTTTTTTTTTCGATTCCAAAAACCGACTCCCCTTGCCACCAAGCAGCTGGCCATCATAAATTTCATTTCGTCTGTTCATTGTTTTGGCATTTTGGAAATCAACGCATCAAAGATCTGGCCGAGATGCAGTTTTTGGCTTGGCTTTTATCAAGGTTCAAGTAGCAGGAGTACCCTGTAAAATGAAAAAATAAGGGATATAAAAGGAGGTTTTTTAAACCATAAATAAATTAAATTAAATTACTTAAAGTAATGTATTTAATATATTTTTTAAAATGTTTACAACCTGCAGAAAGTTTTCTCAATACCTTTAATTCCTCAAAATTCCCAACTGCATTGCCTTTGGCTTTCTGTCTGTCTTTTTTGTTTTCTTTCAGCATTTGCTGCTTCTTTTTCTTGTTGTTATTTTTTTTTGCGCTTGCCTTGTTTATCTGTGTATTTATTTAGCATTTTCCGTGTTGTTTACTGGACAAATAAACTTTTCCACACATCATTAGCTGGGAAATGGCAATCAATGCCAGACGCGGGACAACATCAAACCCATTCGCTGGGCCGGGCTGGGCTCTCCTCCCTCCCCCTTCTATGGATCAGCTTTCCCAGCTCGATTTTCCTCCTCGAGCTTTTCCCCTGTGCTAATTTGCTGCATTGTTGGCTGGCAGGAGGCAAGCGGCTTTGAACGTGCCAAGTGCTGGACAGCAGCGTGGAAAGTACATCGCACGATCAAGTGAGCAACTTCATAATGGTCGTTTTTAGGCCACTGACTCTACGATGACTTCGTCTCACAAATTGTTCCCTTTGCGAAAATCCCTGTTATTGGTCACGTACAGCCGGGAAATTGTGGGAGGTGAGGCACACACACAAAACGGTTGACTTGTGCACTTTCTAAAGAAATTAATAAGTGAACGTTGTCAAGTGCAATTTATTAATACATGGGAGGTGGGCCTTGCGTTGATTGATGAGGTTGCAGTGGGAAGACAGTGTCAAAGTGTTGCTATTACTTGTATCCTGTCAGGAAATCAGCTGTAATTTATATATAATTTATAATATATCATTTCTCATTTATAAGTAACTTGCCATCAACTAATTACTATAAATACCTTTATATGAAAAACGAAGAAACACAACAAAAAAACGGTTGATAATTTGCCCCTAAACGTTCCCCTAATTGATTTATGGTCCTGAAACGCACTGTAGTCGCCATAGAGAGCCAGCAAATCAAATTTGTTTGTGGCTGGTTACATTATTATGCGTATTATTATCATTAGCCCCAAGTCCTTCCTTCCTTCGTCTTTTTCCCTGCTCCCCCCAACCTCCCCTCCCTAGACCATAATTCTATTTTCCTCCACGACAATTTTTTTTTTGTTCCTTTTGGCGCAGTCTTTCTCTGGTTTTTACGACCCAAAAGTCGTAAAGGCAAAATACCAGAACCGGAGACAAAACTAGATGGGGGGCGGGGCGGGCTGTCAGGGTGCGGAAAAGTGGGTGGGAAAATTGCAGGAACTCCTGCAGCTAGCAGCAGTGTTAATGCGATCCTTGGCCACGTTTATGGCATTGTTTAAAGCCCCGCGAAACGTTAGCAAATCACAGGAAGTAGCATAAAAATTCTCTGCAAATGCCAAAGAGTAAATCTAGGCGGTAATTTGAGATGGCAATGAATAAATCGATATTTATCGATTATATGAATTTGTATAATATATAATTTCAATATTTAAAAAGAGTATAAAAATCGATAACTCCCCATACAACTATCGCTCATACTATCGCTGCTGTGCCATCGCTAGCCGATACCTTTTTGCTTTAAGTGAATCTCTCAAGCCGATTGTAGTGGCAGTTAAGCTTCTCCAAAAATTCAATTTAATGACTCGCATAAAATGCCCGTTTACGATCCCTTAAATATTATGCTCGAGCACAAGTTAATTATGCTGAACGTTAAATAAACATCAATTAAAAAGTTGATGGCGGGCGGGTTGGGGAGGGAGGGGATTGTGTTGCCATGCCAAACATATTTCGTGCATTTTAAAGACAGACAACAGACGTCAACAGCGGCAAAGCGGAAAAGTGGAAAAGCGGAAAATGGCCACCGAGCACGACAATAAATATTCATAGTCGAGGCTGAATCGTAAAACAAATCAAAAGTCATCAAAAAGTGCACTTTGCTCTAATTCCCAGCGCCGATGTCGATGTCGTCTCATGGTATTCTCCTTTGCCTTTCCGTTTCCTTATTTATTTTTCTTGATTTTTTTTTGTTATTGTTGGTTTTTTCTTTGGGTTTTCCTGACAAGTCATGCTATAACCCATGACCCCTTCCCTCTTTGCAATAAGAAAAAGCAGAGCAAAGTGGCAGAAATAAAGGAGAAAACACAGCAGGAGCAACAATCAGCATGGTAACAAAACGGAGCTCGCCAAACTTATTAATAAACGTTATGACGACAACAACAACAACAGCAAGAGAACACATACACATTCAGACGGAATAAAGTCCTTGCTCCTTTGGGGGCCCTTTCGACCCCCTTTGGCCCCGGGGGCACCAAAACGATATCCAAATTGGCAAAGTTGGTACCAAAAACGAAACGGAAAAAGGCCAAAAGCGAAGCCACCAGCCAAAGAGTCAATGACAACAACGGCTGCAACAATATGAGAGCAGCAAAAAGGAGCAGCAACAGCAGCAGCAATAACTATAGCAACTTTTGGAGGCAACTGCAACAGCAGAGAGTATCAACAATAATAACGCCAGCAACAATCAGGAATAAGAGTTGCAATGCAGCAATCGAAGGTCTGGCAATCTCGCGAAGAGCAACACCCCAAATGGGGATCGAGAAATCCAGGAGGAGCCCCAGCAGCAGTAAGAAAATTAGCAGCAACCAGGAAGAGGGGTTACTAATACCAGGATCAACAACATTGGCAACCCCAAAATTTGGCAGAGGGAAAACTGCTTTTCCACCAGTCAAAAACAAAACAACACCACCAAAAACAAAGCCATTGGGGCGGCGGAATTGCAAAACAGTTTTCATGAAGCCAGAAAGGAGCAGCTGGAGAAGCAGCAGGAGTAGCAGCAGGAAAAGCAGCAGCAGTTACGACAGCAACCTGCAACAATAAACCCAAATGTAGGCAGCAATCAAGGCAGCAGAAAACAATCAGAGTGGCAAAATAGAGCACCTAAAATCTAGAATCTAAACCCAATGGAACTTTGCTTATAGCACTCTCCAATAATTATAATTTCAAAAGTAATTATGTATTTAATTTTGGTGTTTTTTCAGATTTTTCTAAGTTAAACTTTGAATGCAAATTCTAGGCAAAGGGATATGAAGTCTTGCTTTGTAGCTGACACTGTCATCGACACTCGAGGACAATTCGAATTTTCCGGACTGCTGCTCCTTGCTCCGTCTCTTTCTCAACCTCCTCTCTCTATCTCTCTCTCTCGGTCTCTGCCTCGTTTTGTGATGTCGCAGCAACATTTGTGGCAATTATAAGCAAAGATTGCTGCCTCTTAATGGGCGTGGGAGTGGGACATGGGGCGGTTAGGTGATTTCATCATTTTATGGGCCCTGCGGCATGTAAACAATTTACAATTTACAGTTTACTGTTGACAATCGATGCCCATCTGCTGTGCCATCGTATTATATATATATATATCGTGTATATATATATATATATATGAAAATGAAATTAGTTTTGCCATAAAATATTCATTAGGGCCCGTTCGCCGATTCCTATTGTAATTTGCATTAATTGAATTGTTTGTTAAATTGGAAAATTCTCACCGCCGTTTGGCATCATTATAAATTGTGCTTAGTTTTCGCCACCTTCCAGGCCATAACCATAGCAATTTTCCACCTCCTCCGCAGCAGCAGTATTAAGGACAATAACAATAATAATAAAATGAATTAAATATGACCCAAAGCCAGAGTCAGAGTCAGAGCTGAAAACGAATCCCATCGACCGACCGCATTGTGATTAAACAGCTCAAACAATTGTCGCACGTGCGTCCATCTCTGTGGACTTGTGGACAATGGCAAAAATCTCACACTCGACCGCAAATTGAATTTAAAATTAGATACGAATAATATGCACGTGATATGTCTGAGAATATTACCCCAGAGAAAGCAGGAAAATTTTGAAAGGAAATCAAATTAAATGGGAGGAAAGCTTGCTCTGTTGATATATAAAAAGGCAACTTTATAATATATTTAATTTAAATTTTATTTTATTTGAAATACATTTAATTTTCAACTTTAACCTATCTCTTATAAATATACAATTTATAGTCCGTAAATCGCTTGATATATCTTGCCAAAGTTTTCTCATTTTCCCCTCTTTCTCTCTCTCTTCTGCTTGCCATTATTTTCCAGGTAAGCTTGAACGTGAAATTTTCCCCTCCGGAGCATCATCAATTTATGCGCCCAAATGTAATGATGTGTATGTAAGTGAAAAGACGATTTTCTTATTGATTAAATTACACACACATGAGCAGGCAGACACACACACACTGAGGGGAGAGTTTCCCCCTTGGGCGATAAATTGCGGCAGAGGGACGCCGGAAAATCTAGAACTGTAAATGCGATTTCGGTTTTTGTTGGGTTATTATACTTTGATGATGGCCATTGGATTTGGCCGATTCAATTCGATTCGATTCGATTTGCTTTTCCTGCCGCAGAAAGCGATACATAATTTGACCTTGTGATTCTGGACCAGAGTGAGTGCAATTTTTATCCACGAAATTATGGGGCAGTAAAAAGAGCAGCGACATTGCATAAACGATTGCCCAAATGTGGATTTACATCCAATAAATCGGATTATTTTAAGCGATAGTTAAGTTGCGATAAACACTAAACTCTAAGCCGTAAAATGGGTGTATTTTCGAAGGCTGCCAAGGGGCGAAGGAGAGCTTGGGATCTGAGTTAGTTTCTCTATAATTTCTTTACAATTTCTTTACAATTTCTTCTTCATTTCCCCTTAATAGATATTTTTCTGTATTTATTAACTTGTTTCTAAGCATTACCTTACTTCCTTAAATTTCCCCAAGATTTGGGTTATCTTTAAGGCATAATCTCTTGCTCTACGGTTGCCTCGCTGTAGTTGCCCCGAAAAATACCAACCGTATTAATCTCACAATTCGTTATGGACACGATTCCATTGCCGCCACTTAATTAATCCTGTCACACATTGCCTGGCATCCTGGGTGTCCTGTGTGTGTGTGTCTCTAACACCCCTCACATTCTACCCGCTCCTGTCATGTATCCACCATCCCGGGGCCATCTCTTGTTCACCTTCGTTGACCGCATGCGGTGCTTGAGTTTTATGTGTGGCTCACGTAAGTATGCTATGCCATTTGGTTCTGGGATCTAGGGGGATTCCCCCACAGACCCGGAAAAGCCACCCTCTGCCGCACCAGCACACACACACGCTGCCTGGGAGGACACGCCAAATAGTTTTGATGCCCATTTAATAAAATTTTCTATCTATTTTCCTTTCTCTCAGCTCGACGACTTCTCCTTGAATTCGTTTTGTCATTTATAGTGTTTTGGCCCCCATCTCCGTTGCTCAGCCACGCCCCCTTTCTTCCTTTTTTTTTTTTGCAGGACTTCCTGCTGCTTTAGCCGGAAAGTGAAAAATCCCAAACGGAAATACATTCATTTGCTTGTTTTACTTTTCCAATTTCAATGCCGGAGGTTTGTTTCTCGTCCTCTCCGACTCGTTTCGAGTTCGTTACACATGTAGGAACTGTGGGCGGTGGCGCTGGTCCTGGGAGGTCCTTGCCGCAGTCACGTTTAAAACATTAAAGTTAGATTTATGACTTTTCGGGTTATAAAATGACTTTAGATTGATTCCCGTCACATGATGACAGTTTTTCGTTTTTCATTCGCAAGCCAACAAGGACTTGGCCACGCGGCACCGAAGGCACCGAAGGCTCGAAGGCTCCGAGGCATCCCAGGCACCATGTGTGGACAATGAATTTTTAAGTTGTTTATAAGTTAAGGAATTGGTACCGGCGAGGGGGAGCGCTTTCCTTGAGGAAAACGCGGAAGAATACCTTCTTTCCGCATTTTCTCATGTGAGCCGTCAAAAATTTATTGCGCTGAGCAGGGGAAAATTCGGAACTCGATGTTCAGAGAATTATGGAGAGTTTTGTATAAGGAATATGGGTATACCATATATAATCATATATTTATTATTTCTCGATATATTTATCTGGTTTTTTAGTTTTACTTTATTTTCTAGAAACGTTTAGGAAGTCAATAGACTGTGAGCATCACTTGTATAGACTTAGAAATAGAGGAAAATATAGTAATACCCTGTAAATAAATAAATATTTCGGTTTATATTCTCTCTCCTGGCACAGCATCTGTTTTTCCTAATTTCCAACAAACCCAAATTAAACTGTGCTTTTTGTTTTCCCCCCCTGACTCCTCCCTCTTGACCTAAGCGTCTCTTAGCGACTCACTAATGTTAATTTAACATTTTAGCCTAATCAAAGGCCATTTTTAATTAGCCTCCGTCTATGCAGCACCCCGATTTGGCCCGCTTTTTTCCGCCGATCTGCGTGGATTTTCCTGCTAACCTCAAATGCTGATGAAGAAATGCCATGACAGAGTTGCATTTCCGATGGCAGGCCCCCCTTTTTCCGAATGAAACGGGGCCATCGTGCATTCATTAGCGTGTCGTTGGGATCTCTTTCTCTCCCACTGACAGCGGCCGAGAAAATGGGAAATGGGGAAGGGGGAAAAGCGGAGGGATTGGTAGGAAAATCAGTGGCAACCGGACCGCGATAGAGTTATCAAACGTAGCCGCAGCGAACTATTAATGAAGGTGGTGGCAAGCCTAGGAAAAAGTGGAAAGCCGGGAAAGAAGGGGGGGGGGGGGGGGGGGAGTGTCGGTTTCACTTTACGTGCCACTGCACACATTGTGGCAGAGGGAGACGGCTAGATAGATGGAAAATCAGAGGACGGGAAGGGGGTAGAGCGGGGATTTGAAGCGCTAATTACGTGGTCATTAATTGCGCTAATTATTTTTCATTTTGCCCAGCGCACTTTTGCTCCGCTCCTTGCTATCGCCATCGCTGTCCCTGCCCCTGTCTTTGTCCCTTTCCCACCCGGGCTCTCGACTTTTTCAATTTCCATCCATTTCCATTTTTGCGTCATTTGCATTCCGTTTGTTCCTTGTCTCCAGGTTTCCATTTCTGTTACCATGCCTTGGTATTTTCAATTTGCAGCCAGGTATTTCCCCAAGAAGGTGGACTGAATGTGGGGCAAAAAACTAACAAAAAACGACAAACGGAAGACACACACACAAAAATGCAATGCAGTAACGAGAAAATGCTGGGCAGGTGACTCGGCGGCTCTTCTCCTGTTCCATTCCATTGCATTTCTCGTTTTATCTCATTATTTGCATGGCTTCGCCTTTTGTGTGCTCTCAACGCAGGGGAACTCATTTGATTACCGCCACTCCACGCATAGTTGCCCTTTGTTCCGCCCCCTCCCAGTTGGATTCCATTAGTTTCTGTTCTTAACATGATTTGTCTTGTCTCGTTTTGTTTTGTTTTGTTTCGTTTCGTTCGTCTCACGTGCACGCAATTAGTTTCTGGTTTCCCTCTGGTTCTGGTTCTCTCCCATTTTCCATTTGGTTTGTGTTTGGTAATTCGTTTCTCTGGATTTTGTTTCGTTTAGATTTGATCATTCTTTTTATTTGATTTTGTTCCTTGGGGTTTTGTTATTCTATCGAGTTCCTTTCACGTCGTTCCACTTGACTTTGTTCCTTTTCGCAGCATCATTTAATTTGCTTTATTTTGTTTTACTTTGTGTGTGCTTGATTTTGTTTTCTGTTCCATGTACTATTTTGTTTTAGTTTCAAATGTTCCTCTTTTTCATTTTTTCTCATTCTTTTTTTTCCATCGTTCCAGTTTTAAATAATTTTTACACTATATTGATTTTTGTTTTATAGTGGGATATATACAATATTTCCTCCAAGGACTGTTACATTTTAACACTATTCCATTCCATTATTCAGACTTATTTTATTTCAATATTCCATTTGCTTATTTTTTGTTTCATTCCATGTGCCGCTTACTCGATTTTGTTTTCTTCCCCATGTTTCATTTAGTTTTATTTTCTAATTTGTCTCTATTTTTAATTTAGTTTGGTTTTTTCCTTCCTTTTTTTATTTTTCATCGTTCCAAATAAATTTCATATTTAATAGCCGTTTCTTCATTTCCATTTATTTCTTTGATTTTTTTTAGGAATTGTTTCATTTCCGTTGAATTTTACCTTGAAGGTACTTTCTACTTCGACTAGTTTTCCCATTCCGCCCCCCCGCCCCCATCTTCTTGATGAAAATTCTCTCCGCACACCCCCCTCGCCATCGCTACCAACATTTTCCTGTTGTTGTTATTCAGATTTTTTCATTACGTCCATTTTCTTATGCACATTTCTGTAATAAGAAAATGCGCATGAGGTAATTTTCCTGGCTATTTGCAGCATTCTGCAAATTGGGCACAACAAGGGGGAAGAAAAGCCACCCGTCAGGCGGAGGGGGGTTTTGTAAACTAGATGAAAATATAGTGGAGTGGGGGGGAAACGCGCAAGGGGCGGGGGCGGATGTTTTAGGGTAAGCCGCAAGTGACCGACATTTTGTGTCATCGTCGACCAGAAATGAAAATGACTAAAACTGTGGCAACGGAAGAGATGAACACGCTGTGTAAAAAAAGGGGGCGTGGCATCCGCCCAGGGGAAATTCAAGGGGGAAATTAGTAGGGATGGGGGGTGGGTGGTCGGAGGCAGTCGGAGGATGTGCGCCAGGGAATCGGTTGTCGGTGTCACTGGTAATTTGATGAAAATGATGCCACCGCTGCTCCATTTTACACTTGGCGCTAATTGAAAGTTTCATCATCAGAAGCGGTCTGGGAATGCGAAAAGGGAGAAGGAAAATGCGGGGGAAAAACGGGGGAAAATAAAATCAGAGCAGCGAGCAGGGGATTTCCTTTGAATGGACACGCTGATCAAAGGGGGGGATAATTGAATAAGATTAAAACGGATTAACGGATTAATTAGATGATGAAATAATGAAGAGCTAAGGTGAATCGCTAAATTTCATAAGACACTCGGGAGTTGATGAGCTAAATAATGTGTTTAATATGATTTTGAAGTCAAGGAATTTTCTTGTAAAAAATTAGGAATTCAAAATTTCCTTTTGAATATTAAAGAAATTATTTAAAAGTTCCACTAAATCATGTCATTTGTTTTACATTTCTCTCTCTCTCAAAGCTGCCAGCGAGCATTATTTAGATAAATTACTAGAACGTTAGACACTTTTCGGGGGGGCGGGGAAAATTAAAGGCACACACATGTTTCCAAAGTCATTTTCCCGGGCTTGACTCTCCGCCAGTTTGTCCCCATTTAGGGTCTTTAGTTATCTGCAAAGTTTCGCCGCCCCGCCCCCTTCGCAGTTTGGGGTTCGGATTCCGGTTTGTCTAATGTCTAATGTCTAATGAAATAAATGCGAACTAATTATTTATTTAGATCTCGCTCCATGGCCCCGCCTCGCTAGCAGTTTGCTCAGCCATTCATTGGAGAGGAAAAGTTTTCATTTCGCCGGCTTGTTGGCGGGGAAGGGGGGGAGGAGGAAAAGCAAAGAGTTGGGGGGGAAAAAAGCGGGCTGATAGCAATGGCCAAACAATTTTCGGGCCACTCATAAGGGCATCATGGAATGTTTCAACCGTTTACATAAAACTTGAAATTAATCAGAAAATTGTTTGTCCAGTCCAAACTGCAATTTGCAGTTTTTCCTCACCAGTTTTCCTCCCCGCCCCCAGTTTGCCATTTGCCCATTTTTTGGCCGCCAAGTTGAGAGCAAATATGATGGCGGAATGTTTAAATTGCCGGCCATTTTGCCGTTCAAACAGCACAGCAGGGCGGCCAATGTCCCGTTATGATGGCCAAAGGACCACCACCAGCAGGACACACACAGAGATCCTGGCGACATAATCTGTGACATTTTCTTACCACGCCCCCCTCCCCCCCACCCAAGCTTTGTTTGTTTAAAGCTCAAACAATCGAGAAGGATTTACGGGTTGGGGGTCTGGCTGGTGGGTCTTGGGCGGGCACGTATCTAATTTATGCCATCTAAACAAAATACAAACAACAAAAGACCAACACACAAAGTTTTCCAACAGGACATGTGCGTGTAAGTGTGTGTAAGTGTGTAAGTGTGTGTGTGTTTGCGTGATTTTGCTATCTGGAAAACGCTTTTCCACCACGTCTAACCGGCCAAAGTGTTTTGTCTAACTTTTGTCTTTGAGTTCGAGTTTGCCGGCTTTATGAATTGTATCTTTTACGGTTCGCAGTTCGCAGTTCGCCTTTCACAGTTACCAGCTTCAAGTTTTCTGTCTGCGATATGATTGTTTGTCTATATCTGAGCTTTACATCCGTATATTAAATGCAACTATTTGAAAAGAGATCAAAAATATAGGGTATTTCTGGGTATTTTAATATAATATTTCAAAAAGGTCTTGCCGAGAGACTTAAAACGATCTCTCGCCAGCTAAAGGTCTTTTCGGAAACCCTTAAGAAACCTTCTCAAATCAATTGTTTCAGTGTATTTAATATTTATATCTTCCAAAGAGAGAGGGAGAAAGAGAGAGACATAAACGGACAGTTGAGAATTATGGCCGATAAAGTTCGAATTCGGATTGAAAGGAACTGTCGGGGAGCGGGGAGTAAGGGGGAACCCAAGGGCAGACGCCGTGGCTTGAACAGATTGAACATGTCGCCGCTTTTCCTCTTAGCTCTTAGCTGGAAAACTGTTACGCCTCACTGTCCTTTATATATATCTATATATATCTTTTATTTATTTTCGTTAAGTTTGTAGGGGCTCCTCACCCCTCACTCCGTCCGTTGAGCTGCTGCGAGGCGTGTAATTTGAAACTTGGCACTCGACGGGGGGGAAATGACTTCTTCTTCTGGCCAAAATGTTGCCATGACCTATCTGCCAGAAAGGGGGTAAAATGCAAATTGCCAGTATTTGATAATCTCTGGAGAGAAACCAGAAGAGGGGTTTACCTAAAAAGTCAATACTCTTTAAGTATTAAATATTATGGGGAAATATATTTTCCTGGGGAAATATTGTTCAGATTAGCTGCTTGGTTGGGTATTTTCCAATCCCATTCACCATTGCACTATATCCTTGCATGTGATAGATATACATCGTCATGGCAGCAGCTGCAACTCCTCGCATATTTCCCATGGGTCCTGGTAAATATTATTTGACAACATTTGGATTCGCTTTACGGAAACCGCAAAAAGCCAAAATGGCAAACGGGTATTTGGGGGCAGATGTGTCCTTAAACCTAGTTACTCCTTACCTAACCTCCATTTCCCATATGCTCCGGCTCTTCCTGTCTGCTCCTGGTAACTCCTCCTTGTGTGTATGCTTAAGCATGTGTCAAGTGGCAAGCTGGCAAGAGGCATGCCACAAACTTTGCATATTCCCGCTGCTGCATTCCCGCTGCTGCATTAATCAAAATGTTAAGCAAGAAATTGGAATTGGAATTGAAATTGAAATTGATTTCCGTGGCAAGTGTTCAATATTATTCCGCAGGAGCAGCAGCAGCAGCAGCAGCAGTTGCAACATCATTTATACTTCACCTGACAAAAGTTGCAATCTAAAGGGACATTTTTTTTTGCCCGCTATCCTCTTGGACAAGGTCCTCGAAAAAAGTTCTAGCTCTCTCTTCAATTTTCTAGGATATTTGCCTTTCTGCCACCTCTCTGCTTTTTTTTCTTATTTTTT
This sequence comes from Drosophila seguyi, assembly GCA_008042675.1. NCBI lineage: Eukaryota > Metazoa > Arthropoda > Insecta > Diptera > Drosophilidae > Drosophila > Drosophila seguyi. The sequence continues at coordinate 46,980 of VNJU01009365.1, read as the reverse complement.
CCTACCTATATATTTTTTTATATTTTTTTGTTGCCATGCAACTGCAACAGCAATCGTTTATCGACGCTGCAAACATTGATTGGCAAGTTGACTTCGAATTTGGCGTTTTATTTTCTTCTATTTTTTTTTTTTGGTCCTTCTCAATCGCCGGGCAACTTTGTTCAAGTTCCGCTGGGTTTTATTAGCCCAAAAAAAAAAGGTGAGAGGGGGCAGCATATTGGCAACACAGTGGCAGAGGAAAGTGTGCGGCTGACAGTGAGCAAAAGCCTCGGGGGGGAATAGGGTTTTTGCTAAAAAATTGGAGTATGGAAATAGTCAAGAAATTAAAAAAGGCCTGAGGGGTCTTTTGACTGAATAATTGGAAGGGGAAAAACTATGTTTGATATTTAGAACTATGTAAAGATATTTAAATATATATATTTAAAGGTACTTCTGTAAGGTTTCCATATTATCTATACTTTACTATATTGAAATATATACAATTTATATAAAAATCTTGGCTTGGCTTGGCTTCTTTCCCTTCTAGTACCCACTGCACCTACACTGTTTCCGTATCGCTTATACATCTGGCCATAAAAAAAAAATTGGTGTCGAGTGCTGGGTTTGTCGATTGTCGAGTGGCGAGTGGCGAGTGCCTCGCCCCGACGGCCCCGTCTCCTTCTCTCGCTGGTAATGCGCTAATTAAAATGCCTGAGCTGTAGGAAAAAAAGAGCGTAGCAGTTTCTGGAATGCAGCTAGCAACCTGCAACGTGCAACCAGCCAGCCAGCAGCGACTTGCAACTAAAGTGTGAGAGTGTGAGTGTGTGTAGGGTAGGGTAGGATCTCGTGGGGCAAAGGTGGCAAGGTGGAAACTGGCTGGAGGATAAGCTTTTTGACTTGCCACTTATTAACTTGCCAAGCAATTATGGCCTGAAGATGGAGCGCCGAGAGCGGAAAGGAAGCCGAGAAAAGATTTCAGGTCGTTGGACCAGACCAGCAGTATTTCCGTAGCTTTTAGCCGGGTTTCAACTCAGTCCCAATTCGTACCCCCTTCTCCATCCCTATACCCATACCCATTCCCATTCCCATCTCCTAGCCTTATCCTTATCCCTATCCTTATCTTTATCCTGCCAGCGATGCTCGATGCTTTCTGTGTAATTGCTCGGAGCTCTGAGAATTTCCAAGGGACAGGAGGCAGGAGGCAGGAGCAGCAGGAAGTCACACACACACACATGTGTGTGCGTGTGTGTGTGCTCTTAATAGGTAACAAGACAAGTCGCAAAAAGGCAGACGACGTCCGACTATCTCTGGGCACCTCACTTTGGGCTCCTCTGACTGACTGACTGTCATTATCTGCATCAGCACGCGTAAACTTCGTTTGCACCAAAAAAATGAAAGAAAAAATACAAAAAAGAGGGAGAAGCAGAGGGGGGGGAAATAAAAATCTTGCTCTTTTAAAAGAGTGCAAAAATATAAGGAAAAATTCAGAAGAAATAGGGGTGCAAGAAAAGAGCTGGAAAAGTGGTAACTGCTGGCGGAACAAGAAGTCATTTCTTTTAAGCTCTGCGGAGGCACTTTGTGCCGTGTGCACTTTGAGCCGCTTGGCTTTTTCTTGGACTCAACAAAAAAATATATAAAAAAAATAAAGAAAAAAAATATATGGCCAACAGTGGCACAAAAATGAAGGAGATAAGGCTATAAAAATGAAAGAAGCAATAAAACAATGAGTTTTCTTTGACATTTGTTGGCTTCAAATGGTTTTTAAGTGTTTTTTTATAATATTTATGGAAATATATGAATATTAGTAATCTTTGAATTATTTAGACTCGATATTCTTTTATTTAAATTTTAATTTCTTATAATTTTTATAATATTTTAGTGTTGTTTTATAGTATTTATGGAAATATATGATTATTATTATTCTATGAATTATTTAGACTCGAAATTCCTTTGTTTAAGATTTTATTTCTTTTAAATAAAACATTGTTCTCCTTCTATTTCCCACTTCCCCTTTTTAATTTTTATTTAATTTATTAAACCTTAATCTCAAAGTGGTTTCTTCATTTGTTTTTTTCTGCCCTCAAATTTGATATTTTTTTTTTATTTCCATTCTATATTCTGTTGGGGTTTTTTTTCCACCTTCTATTTTTCGGTTAGTTATTTATGTATGTAACATACACTTACCTACTTAGAGGGCAACCTCTCTGCTCGCTTTTCCACCATTTCCTGGGAGTCCGTTTCTCGTTTCATTTTTGGTTTCATTTCATTTCCTCGGCTTACCTTCTTCCTTCCCTTGTGAGATGCGTTTTTCCTCCCCCCTTTCCCCTGCTGGCGCAATTCTAATGGGAATTTACAATTTTTCACCAAAAAGAGCGCCGGCTTTTCCGCCCACCCAACACCCCCAACACCCCGGGCCGCCCTCATCGTTGTTTCTTGCATAAAATGAAATTGTATTGCATTTTTTTGCCATCATTTTTCCCTCCTATTTTTTTTTTTTTTTTTTTTTTGTAGTGTTTGCTGCTTTATGGCTGGACACAGAATTGCTGCCTCAGCAGTGGAGCAGCCAGTGCACTGTAAGAAAAAGTTATATACAGAAATTAAGCAACCAAAAAAAATACTAGGGTTTAAGTTGAGGCTTAAAATATTATTTATTTTAGTTGAAGAGAGACTAAAGAAATGAATTTTTCGCTCAGTGCACCTGCCGGCAGCTCCAGTTAGTGCTACTCCAGTTGAAAGTTGGCGCTGTCTTGGGCTTGGCTTTTTATGTCCATTGCTCGCCACTCGCCTCCAGTGGAGCACAATAGAAAATCGCGAGAGCAACATGAAAATTTATGATGCATTTTCTCGGTACAGTACTCCCTCGCTTAACTCGTTCCAGTCGACTCTCTTCTCCATGCTTTCAAATTATTGCAAACTTGAGTGAAATTTATATAATTGTAATGGAATTTATATTAGATTTTTTCGTTTATTTTTTGTGCCCAGGAAAATAGATATATATATATATATATATAGTTGCAAACTGACAAATGGAGGGCGAGGCTCAGCTCAGCCCAGCTCAACTCCCCTCCCCCCCGAAAAGCTCTTTGGGGAATACCATTGTCATCGCATCTCGGCATCTCGTTTTCTTATTTATTTTGTTTACATTTTGCTTGGCCAGATGGCAGAAGAGCTGTGACACAGATTTCGCTTTATTTATTTCGATTACTTAAGCTCAAGAATCATAAAAATAGTCGAGTGAGACAGGGATAGAAATTAGCTGAGGCTAAAAAAACTAGGAAATGGAAAATGGGAAACTGGAAACTGAAAACTCGGACCGATGAAAGAAATTGAAAGGATGCGAAAGGGCGAAAGGAAGTCTCCAACTTTCCACTACAAACTTATGCGCAAAGTATTTGGATGAAAAGAGAGAGAAGTTAAAAAGGGGGAAATGCTATTTATTATGAAGGAAGCAAGGGAAGCTTCGGGAAAGTGAGCTGGAAAAGTCAAATGAAGACGTTGAAAGTGAGCTTAAGTGGCAGCTAATGCAAATGTAAACTGTCAGGAGAGTTGAAAAAAATACAAGCTCTTAACTATTATTTATTGGGTTTATTGAAAGGTAAATTAATCTGGCTAATAATTAATATAAATTGTAGGAAATTCCATAACTTTTGCTTTATTATAAAACCCAGAAGCATACATTCTGCTTTCCTTTAACCCCAGCATCTTGTCCTTTCATCATCACACCTCTTTCACACAAAATTCCACACAAAATTCACACATTGTTATTAAGATATAAAAACAGCAATTCCATTAGTTTATTCTGTGCAAAAAAAAACAAATCTAAGGTTTGTCTAACATTTAACAGTTTACTTTAAATTAGTTGAGAAAAAAAAGGATCAATTTAATTTTCTTTGAAATTCAAGGCAATAGAATAACAAGATAAACCCACATTTCTGTGCTGCTCCCAGGACAATCCTGGGCCAAGCTCAGATATGATGAAAGTTATAGATTGATGGATAAGAAAACCCGAAGGGAAAAAGGATACCAAGGACTTGGGGAATCACAAGTGAGGAGTCGTCTTTGAGATGTCTTTCTATCCTCTTTTTTTGTATTGTGCTGCGATGTTTTGTTGTGTTTGTGGCTGCTGCTGCTGCTGCTGCTGCATAAAGGAGAGTGGAAAAGTGGGAAAAATGCGAGCAAATAGTTTTCCGCTTGCCGCCGCACACAATGGGATTTGTTTAGGGTTGAGGGACACGGAAGAGGAGGGGGTGGGGGAGGGGCGGATTAAGGCGGTGTCGGCGTGTTCTTTATCAATTTTATTTGTGAAATATATTTCCGAAACATTTGCCATTATATTTGCATTAGTAGCCACAGCTTCCGCTTTCCTGCGCCGCCGCCCCCAACTATGAATGAGATGTGGCTCAATTCTGAAGACTGAGTCTCCCTCTTTTTCAGTGTCTAAGTGTGCCGCTGGTATTTTGTGCACTGAAAAAAAAAGTCTAGGTAGATTTTTTAATATTATTTGGTATGAATTTTGTATTTCAATGAAAGAGGCATTGAATTTTGAAATTTAATTGGGAAATACATCATTTTTGTTAAGTTTGGTAAAGTCTTTTATATGAAAAGTGTGACCAGCTGAAAATAAGTACCTGTAATATGGTCACACCTATTTGTATATAAGTTTTAGTGTGACCAAAGCTAGATTATTTCTTGCCAACAAGCAACTGTACTATTTTTCTCGGTGTGCAATTGTGGAACTGGACAATTCGACGCCAATGAAAAGGAAAAATGGCAAAGCCTAGGCATTCAAAGAACTATCCTCGCACGTTACGATGTATATATATATTTATATATATGGGAAGTCTATTCCCTGGCGGAAACTGCTTATCACACATTTCCACACAGCCACGCAAAATCACACACACACCACACCAGCGCCAAAACCAAAACCAAATACAATACAGGAATGCCAAAAAAAAAAAAAAGAGGAGGAAGAAAAAAAGATAAATGTACCATGGCGGTAAAGGAGAAAGGAGAAAGGAGCACAAGGAGAAAGGGGACAGCAGTGGAGAGTAGTAGAGTAATAGCACAAAGAATGATGCGTAGACATGATTTCCGTGCGGTTGATTCCGCTCTCCACCATTTCCCGGCACACTGCTTTCGATTCGAGACGGAAATTGTTAAATGGAAATTTCCATAAATTTCGAACAGCATGGATGGGGTGGCAACCCTACAACTGATCGCTTTTCTCACGACGAGTGTGTGAGCCGCAAATTAGATTTGTTTGGTGTTTCTAAAGGCTTATTTTTGAAGTCTTTTGAATAAATGCAGCTTTAAATATATTTATTGTTATATTATGTACCTTAAATTATATATTTTTGTATTAATTATCTATATTTTTTTTTAAACAATTTATTATTTCTCTGTACTTTATTTCTACTCCGCTTTTACCTCAGTTTTTTCCTAGTTTTCTACAGCATTTTGCTTATTTTTCATCTCACAACTCTCTCTATTCTTTTTCCTTTAAAACTTATCTTTAGAAATGTCCTTTCTTCTTCTGCTCCTCATATATATATATTTTCTTTTTCTTTTCTGAGCCTATGCTCCACTGTTTTGAGGAGAAACGACATCCTGCTGCTAAACTATTCGCTGGGGGATTTAGTTTCTGGTACCTTTTTGTGCGTTATCTGCATGATTTTGCATGCCCCAGAGAAAGCCGGTGGAAGCTGGGCGCTGCCAGATAGAGAGAGGGAGAGAGAGAGAGACTCAAGTGGAGGCAGGACTCAAGGCGGGACAGGAGACGGTAGCAGCCTGGCAGCGTGGCAGCCTGGAGTAGCATGTAATTCATCTTATTCCCCAAAGACAACCACCAGCAGCGACAAAGGAGACACGGACGCTTGAGCTTACAATTCCGGTGGGCAAATTGATGGGGGGAGAGAGGCAAGGCGAAGGTGCAGGGAAATCCTTGGGAAAACTGAAGGCAAAGCTGAGACAGGAGACAGTCAAAGGCGTTGCTGTCGTCGCGTTTTGTGCGTGTCTCCATTGGGACATAAATGCCATTTGGGGGTGGTGGCGGCGGCGGTCTCTTCTGGCCAAGTCTGTGCGTAGACCAGGCACGCGCCTCATTACCACCCCCCTCCCCCGCTCCTGACCATCTTTCTGGCCAATCCCCAATCTCCTTTTGACGCATAAAATGCGTAATGAATTTTAGATTTCATTTCAATGGCACACAGAAAGAAAGTTATGGCCACAGGCGCTCAAGGATTTTCTTGCTCGGGAAAAACTTTTATTTGGCCATTAAGTGCGTGAAGAGCAGCCGCCAAAGTGTTTAGGCCAATGGCCTGCAAATAGTTTTAGGTGATTCCCCAACTGGGTGTCGCGGGGGGTGAGAAATTGGTGTAGAAAAAAATTGAAAATTCAAGCAGAAATTTAGGAAAGTTCAGGAAATAAAGGGTTTATGTCTGGTCTTAAAACTGAGTGGCTTTAAAATCATTTTACTTAGTTTAAATTGGTAAAATTCTAGACCTAAAATATATCACGTATACGCCCTGTGATACCAAACACCTTTTTATTTGTATTTTATCTAGAAAATACTGATACCCATAGCTCCTCTACTAATATTTTTATTTTCCTTGCTGAACATCAATTATTTAAATGGTTTTTTTAAACATTCCTCGCAGGAAATCCCATTTGTCACCTCGAATCCAGTCCTGAACCTTGCACTTGAACCACGCCCCTGGCTGGTTAAGAGGGGGGTGGGCTGGTTGGGTGGTTCAGAGGCTTGGGGAAAAAACTGAACTATTTAAACAGCATTGAGCATAATTTTTCATTCAGGGTCGTTGGCTTGGCACTTGCCACGAAAAGCTGTGACGCTGCGGCTTCTTTTTTATTATCTGCTGCACAGCAGACAGAGACAGAGACCTCTCTGTCTTTCGCCCTCTTGCTTTTCTCTCTCCCCCTAAGCATCCTTTGACTTTTCCAAACTAACCCCTCCCCCCTCCCTGAGCTCGCCGCCGCCTGCGGTCCAAACTGCAAACATAATTTTTCTTGGTTCTAATGCCAGATAAACGCAGACAAGAAGTAAAATACATGAGACCAGAGCGGTGGCCAAAAAAAAAAAAGAGAGGAAAACACAAAAAAATAACTGAAAAACTACACAAAAAAAGAGAAGGTTGGGAAAACCCTGTAAAAAAAATAGAGAACAACCAAAGACGAAACCGAAAACGATGCTGAGAAAAAGTTCCTTAACCCCAGCAGCAGCCATCATATTATTTTCAACATTTATTTGCCATGCGTAAATAAAAAAAAAAAGCATTTATATATGTACAGGAATATATATATATTTTTTTGTGCAATTTTCAAAGGCAAAGTGGTAAAGTAAAACGGGGAAAATGGGTTTTCCAGCCCCGAAAAGCCAGCCTTCACTCAATAATAAATGCAAAACTGCAGCGGGAATGGAGAATTGCATTTTAGGTAAACATGGAGCAAAGGAGGAGCTGCTGCTCTGGGATTTGGAAAAGTGGGTGGGGAAAGTGGGTGGGTCAGGGCGGTGACTTTCGGGTTAAATGGGCGGCTGGGCCACTGCGGGGTTAAGGCGTGTCCTGGCGCTTGTCCAATTGACGTAAATCGTGCCCAAGTTTTGGCAGCCAAAATGACTGCGGCTAAAGCCGAGACATGAGACAGAGAGACGGTGCCAGAGAGAGAGAGAGAGAGAGAGAGAGATTAGAAAGAGAAAGATAAATAGAGAGAGAAAGAACCCTATGAGAGGTCAGCAAACTTGGCGTACTTATCGATAAAGATACATAGATACATACTCTACATCGATGTTCAAACAAAAGTCAGTAAAGTTGTTCGACACCAGCCGGCGGTGTCTTGAAACTCACACTTGTTAAGGACACAAGTGTAACTTTTCCATTTAAATTTAATTTCAAAATTCGGCATAGAAAAATTCTAGTTTTTCTAGAAAACCCCCCACGCGGCTTTTCTTTCAAAATTAGAGCCAGCAGAATGGATCAGTCGTCGAAGGCCAATGTGTCGACCATCGATGCCGAATCAGAGTCCCCGCTGCCACCGACCAGCACCCGGGTGCTGATCATAGGATCAAGTCCGGGCACAGAAGAGATCTCGCACGAAACGGTGGCAGTGGCAGTGCCCGTGGCCGAGGACACGGGCTGTGTCCTTCGGTTGCGTCTAGCCGCCCGTTTGCCGCAGACTTCGCGGCGACGCGTCTGCTTCCACGAGGGCGTCATCGACAATGAGCACTTGAACCGACGCAAGTCCAAGTGCTGTTGCATCTACCGGAAGCCGCATGCCTTCGACGAGAGCTCCTCGTCGGCGGATGATGAGTGCGAGCATTGCTTTGGTCATCCGGAGGTCAGGACCAAGAATCGCCTGGAGAAGCAGCGGCGACGCCGGCCCACCTGCGGCTGCTGCTCCTGCGGGGCCTGCCGCCAGCCGCCAGCCAGTCAGGATGACGAAGGCAGTCGGCAGCTGGAGCAGGTTTCTGAACAGGATCAAGGCCAGATCACCGTCGATCGGGGCAGAGCAGAGTCCCTGCCAGTCTCGAGTCATTCTTGATGTGCTTTCATTTATTGGAAAAAAAATAAATGCAAAAATTTAATTTGATGAAAAGTTGGAATATATTTCAAAGGTATAATCCTTGCTGATGTTAGTTAATTGAATTTTTCCTTTGCTCCTTGTACTGGTGGCAAGGAAAAACCCGAAAAAGAGGCGAAAATGCGCTTAGAAAATGCCATCCTGTTCCTGTCACTCAGCGGCCAGAAAAACCGCAAAAAAAAAAAATGTGTCACGCCCCCCAGTGAGCGGCGACATGTTTACGCCCTAGCACTGCCCCTCATCCGCCTCCCCCCCCCTCTCCTGGCACTTAATCTCAGGGAAGCTGCACAGCAGCCCAAAGGACTCCCCCCAACTCTATTGATTGATTATGCGAACTGTCTGCGCGAACTTGTAACTAGATTAATGAACTTTTCGCCATGGATGCAGTGCATCACGTACCCGTTTCTCTCCTCTCTCCTTTTTCCTCTTTCTCCTCTTTCCCCTCTTGCTGTCTGCAGTTGTCGTGTGGAAATCCTCGCCGCAGTTTCCATCTCTGGCCTGAACTTTGTGTGAGGGGAAACTCAAGTTGCCAGCCTGGCTTTGTGGCGCTGTCGTTCTGTTAGACCAAAGTCTGATTTCCCAGTTTAAATTGAACTAAATTCTAGATAATTTTCAGTTTAAATAAATTATATGTGACTTCAATTTGTTATTATTTATGGGGTTAAGATCTAGAAAATACCTTTATTTGTTATGTGTTAGCCACAAGATAATTTATAGCAGCTTCAATTCCCTGCTTAATCTGTGGCAAATTTCAGTTTCCAAATGATGCTGAGGGAAGGCCTCAGCTTCAAAATATTGTCGAGGGCCAGAGGCGTGCACCCAAAAAAAAGGGGGTTATGCAATGGCACAAATTTTGTGAACACAAAAAAATGGAGCGAAAAATTTCTGTTTTGGTTTCTCGGCTGATGCCAAACTTTGAACCCTTTGCGAGTGAGTGTGTGTGTGAGTGTGTGTATGAGTGTGTATGAGTGTGTGTGTGTGGCATTAAACCACAACTCAATATGGGCTCTAGTATGGGTGTGTATCTATGTGAGTCAGTCGCCTTAGTCGTTTTTTATGAGGTCTCTTGGCGCTTGATTCCGCGGCCCCAAACCGCATTTGAAGTGCCTCTGCAAAAAGAGAAAAAATAATATATATATATAAACCATGTATCCATATATATATCCAAATATATATATATAAAAATGGGTAGCATACAGAGCAAGAAAAAGGAGTCTAGTTGGCGGAGAAATTCATCATAAACTCTAAATTTATGTTAATAACTCACCTCAAGAATATGTGTTTAAGGAGCTGCTCAGGTTTCTTTTTTACATATAAAAGCTTTTCTTTTTTTTTAGTGCACAGTTTGCATAACTCATGTGTAGTGTGTATGTGTAGTGTGTATGTGTGTGTTACATGTGTGTGTGTTTTTATCCCATATTTGCAATGGAGCTCCAACTTTTTTAACTTGGTCAATGGGTCGCCGTCAACGAAGCTGAGTGTTTCCTCTTTCTATATTATTTATTTTCCTTTTTTTCTCTTTTCTATTTTCCTTTTTTTTTTGTGCTGCGCTTTGCTCTTTTCTCGGCCTCTGTTTCTGTTTCAGTTTTAGGCAGAATGGTAGAGAAAGAGAGAGAGAGAAAGGATGAAAGAGAGCCGGCAAAGGATCTGTGCCAGGCAAATGATTCCTTCTCCTTCAATGATTAAGTTGATGAGGCCGCGGATGACATAAAAGATGCTTGCTTTGAACATGACACAAATTCAGGACATGCAACGGGGAAAAACTCTAACTGAAAAGCTAAACAAAAATGTGGGAATTCTAGGGAAATGGTTAATAGTCTGAATAAATACTTGAAATAAGAACTGAGACTTGATAAAAATAAACAAACTAATGATAAATTCACATGCTAGAAACAAATATTTATTCAAAAAATCCTTAGAAAATATTCAAAGAGTATTTAGAACTTAATTAAACCCAAAGATCATGCCAAGCCGCAAAAGCTAATCCCAAAACAGAGCCCTGGCCTTTAATATAATTCACTAATTGCTATTAAAATTAATCTGGCCCCGAGGCCCGAGTTAGGGGTCGGAAAATGGGGGCGGAAAATGGGGAGGGAAAACACCTTGTGCCCATAATGCCCAAATAGCTTTGAGGTCAGCATTAAACAATTTGCGAGCAATTCCACAGAAATATTGTGGTCAAGTGTAGGAATTGTGCCACAAGCCGAAAAGGACCCGAAACTCAAAAGACACAGAAAGTGGACCACAAAGGGGGAACCCCCCTCCGCCCCCTAGTGGAGAATTATATCTGTTTTTGGGTTCGGGCACCGTTTTCCTCCCTTTGACCAGATACAAATAATGAGGCAAGCCACAACAATTACGGCGAAAGCAAACAAACAAACAAACCGAAAATAAATCTGGAAAAAATAAAAACAGCAATTTTGGGGGAGGGGGAAGGGGAGAAGTTAAGGGAAAACTGGGAGAGAACCTGCAGGGAAAGCTGGAAAAGCACTTTATGCGTGTAAACGCTGTGAAATGTGCCAAAGTGAATAATTTCTTTTTAATTTCCACTTAAGTGACTTTTAAATGCTTCACACGCACACACACACACACCGGTGAAGGGGAAGCAAAAGCAAAGAAGTCAAAGTGGGAGGGGGTTGGTAAAGGGGGAGAAAAGCGGAAAAACCTGCCAGACGACACGTCACTTTGACGCCCTCCGTCGGTGTTGCAAATTGGCAGTCTGAGGGAAAGCGTGCGGCTGGGAAAATTAAAGGAGATTGACCCTCTGTTTGATTTTTCCAACTCATGTTTTTCCCACTCCCCCCTTTTACCTTGTGTTGCTTTTCCTGGATTTTCCCCCTATACATTTTTAATGATCTCACCCCCGCCCCCAGTCCTTAATTTGTGGCGCTAAATAGTCTTCTTTTAATTATAATGTTCGTAGCTTGTTGATAATTATTGTGTTTGTCATGTACACTTGTACAATATTAGAATATTATTTATAAGAGAAGTAAACAACACTCTTATTTTCCTATGAATTTAGTAAATCATTTTCCTCTTCATTTTATATACACTTTTACCTCATGTTTTTCTTGTCGCCTTTATGAGGACTCTCTCTTTACTGATGCCGTTTATGTAATTGACTTCATTGCCAACAATCGATTCAAGTACAAAAGCAGCTTTCTTTGTGCCCTCAGTTTGGTTTTCCCCCTCCGAGCATCCTTACATTTTCTTTTTTCCTTGTTATTTATGGCTCACAATTTGAAGGCTTTTGAGCAATTTTTGAGCATCGAAATGAATCCCACTTGAGAAAGCACACAAAAAAAATATATATATATAAAGAAATGAAGAAGAAAAAAAAATGTTGAATGTGATATGCAAATAGGGCGGAAAAAGGAAAAGTGGTTGGAGGAGCGAAACATTGGCAGCTGAGTCAGCGAAATGTTCTGTGTGCAATGGTGACAAGAACAAACAAATGAAAAGCGTGGAAAATGCTGCCTAAACGGTAAAATGATGGAAGGGAAATTCAAGGAAAGAAATGAAAGAAATATGAACATGAATACGGGAATTTATGATCATCTTTTAAAGTTGTATAAAAGATATTTTTCCTAAATCTTATAAATTTATCAACTCATAAAATACTTATTTAAAATATATAAATTAAATTATTAAATAAAATTTAAACAATTAACTGAACCTAGCTCTCAAAACCAATTAAAGCCCCAATCAGGCCACAACAAATTACGCATACGCCCTGTTAACATTACGTATACGCATGCATCGAGTCTTAGAAAAAAACACAGAAAACAGAGCCAAACACAAAAGCCAGAAGAGGCCAAGCCGTAAACATAAATAAATAATAAATAAACAGCAATAAAAATTGACTTCTCAAATGGTAGAGGTGGCCATTTTGACCAAATACACAAATCATGAAAGCAAATCATGTGAAGAGCACACCACACACACTCGTTGGTCGTGGGTGGGGGTGAGGAGGCGGAGGTCATTTTTACGCTGATGTCTATGACATTATCAGCAAAATTTATTAAATGACAGACACATAAATATATAATATATTAGGCCATAAATATATGAGCCAGAGAGCAGGGGAGGGAAACTCAGATAGCCGCTGGTTGTGAGCTCTTAAAGGTCGACTAGCTTTGTACCCTGGAACTAGTCTATAGGTGCGATATTACCCATAAATAAATTAATTTTACTGGTTAATTAGTCAGGGTATCTAGTGATGATATATATATATAAAAAAACAAGGCATCTCTGGCATCATAAAAACGAATTACAATATTTTAATTTGATGTTATTATTATCGTGCACACATGCTACACACAAGTGCCACCCTGCCACCGCCCTTGTATTTTGTCTCTTGCCTTGTTATGTACATTTCTTTTTTTTTTCTCTCTCTCTCCTTTTTTTTTTTGATATTTTATTTATTTTCTAATGGTTTTTGGGGGGAAGCAACCGCACACGCATATTTGTCGAGGGTGTGTTTTCCTGGCGCAAAATTATTGACATCTAAATTAGGAGACTCGTTCATCACATACTCCTTCCCCCCCGAAAATTGGGGGGTCTTTCGTATGTATTTTATTTTTTTCAGTGCTTCGCCAATTTTGGTTTCATTCCGTTTGATGTTAATGTTGTGGGAGGTGTTGTTTAAATGCAAATAAATCTTAATTTAAGGCAAACATCAAGCAAGATTGGCTTGTTAACCTCTGTATTTATTTATCACGTTTTTTAATTTGATGATTAAATTTAATTTCCAAGAAATGCAGCATTGATTTTGATGTATAAATATATTCAAATTTAATATTTTATATTTTTATAATTTAAAGAGGAAACGTAAATACCTTCCTACGAAACTTGGCTCCTCCCTTTATAGATTTTCTTTTTCTTTATTTTTTTGCAAAGAGGCACGCTTATGTCTTTGTTTGCTACGTGGCCTGCTTTGTGCGCACCCCAACCCCCTCCCCCTTGGAGCTGACACCCCTTTTTGCCACACCCCTGTGGCTCCTGGCTCCTGGCTCCTCCTCCTCCTGCAGGCCCACAATCAGTTACAGTCTCAGCTGTCAATAGATTGTTGACATTTTTTTTTTTCTCTGCTTTATACTTCCAGGCAGGCAAGTAGGAGCAGGGTAGAGGGGGTTGGGTGTGGGAGGGGGGCATGCTAAGGGGTGCGAGGTGTTGTTTGGGCCTGTTTTGTTGGCCGTTTTGTTGTTTACTGCTTAAATCTGCCAATTTACTCGTTTACGTTTGGGCTTTATGCCAAGGCGCCACTTCTCATGACTTTGCCCTGCGGGAAAAATGGCGCAGTGCGAGTGGGGCCACATGTGTCCCTATATATATGTGTGTGTCCCAGTGTGTGTGTGTCTCTGTGTGTGCGTGGAAAATTAATATCTGTGTCATTTTTTGGGTTAATAAGGCTAAATTGAGTATATGTGCGAGACACACTTAATTATCATCATATTTATGGCCGTCACGAGGGCCAAGACATTTTGCGGAGAAAAAAATCCCCCCAAAAGAAGTTCCATCCCCCCTCAGGCACGTCTCTGGCCCTTTTTGTTTTTGCCTCTTTAATTTTTTATGCCCGTTTATTATGATTACTGGTAATTATTTCTAATTTCAAATGGGGCGAAATGTTATCATTAAGGCTTTGGCTGGAAATGTGACTTTTTGAAGCATTTCTCTATGTATTTTATTATATTATTTTATATATTATAATAAATTGGTTTAGAATGAGTTATATAAAGTGTAGATTACTTGCTACTAACAGGGCTTATACCAACTTGTTTGTATTTATAATAATGTGACCTAGTTACTTGTCAGCTTTTATATGTAAATACCTTTTGATAGCTGTTAATACCTTTCAATATCTTTCTATACCTTTCAATATCTTCCAATACCTTTTAATATCTTTCAATACCTTTCAATACCTTTCAATTTTTCTCCCCCTTGGTATCACTTTTCTTAGCTTTTCCTTTAACTCTCAACTATTTCCTGGTCTGCAAATGATAAAGTAGATTAAGGCAATTTCGTATTCGCCGGAAAATGACTGTTGAGAAGCCATCGACAGATGCCTGTCTCCCCTGCCTTTGGGCTGTATTATATCATGTCTCTGTCTCTGGTCCGGTCAGCGAGTGTCTAATCTATCGACTGACTGTCTAATCTCATTTGATGATGACTCGACGCGACCTTACTTCTCTTCAAATGTGACTTGACTTGACTTGAGTTGAGTTGAATTGAGTTGACTTGACTTGACTTTCCCTTATGCCCGCGGATTTCCCTAGGCTTAATCAATCATTGCCCTTACCCCCGCCGAATCTATTACAACAACATGCCTCGATTTCAATTAATTTTCCAGCTTTTTGGGGGGCCAGCTGCAGCGGCCACAAATTTTTCGTTTGGCCAAAAAGTTTGGGTGTGTGTGTGTAGGAGAAATCCCATCCACGAACTTTGACCTGGCCGAAAGTGTGTGGGAAACCCAGGCAATTGAAACTTTTCTGGGTTGGAGATTGTCAAGTGTTTCGAAAGTTGGAAAGTGACCTGTAAAGTGTGTGTGTGTGTTGTGGAGGAAATTTGATTCGATTAGATGCGACTCAGATTTCTCTGGGACATGAAAATGAAATCTTTACGGCTGCTACTTTTTTCCCTAGACCCTTGCCCCGTGTTCTTTCCTTCCCTCCCTTTTCTTAGATGAGCATTTTTCGTTGGGGCATATTTTGTGTGGCAAAGTTTTTCCTACCTTTTTCTTTTTGATGGCCGCACACAGGTGCAAACGGAGACAACTGAAACAGTAGCAGCAGCAGCTTCAGAATTTACATAAAAAAGTTTGTCATGCTGCTGGAAAATCCAAGGCTGAGAGAGGTGGAAAACCCATGCACATGCTTCTATATATTAAAAAAAGGAAAATGTAGCAAAGCCTCTCTGCCTCGGTCTTACTTTCGGTTCTCGGGGTTCAACGCTACCGTCTGCTATATACTATATTCCATATATGCATGATCATGTCTGGGATTAGCCTAATGAAAGCCCAGACTCCCGGGCACAACAGCTGATGGGAAAGCCCGGAAAAGCTGGGCAAGCTGGCAAAATGTTAACAACAGTCGGTGGCAGGGAAAATGCTGTCACGAAGCGCTAAGACGCTGACAATGTCGCCAGCACCACCGCCAACGAGGGGCAGGGAATTCAGTGGAATTTTAGATACCCTTTCAAGGAGTTGGTTTCCTTGAAAATTATTTTTATTGCCTGTTTGCCTGCACTTCCTAAATCTCTTTCAGAAATTTTTCTGTAAATCCTCCTCCATTTTATTTGCTGCACAGAAAGGATATTCCTGCTTCGGCTTTCCCATTAACAGATCCTTGGAGTACATGTGCTTACATGGCTGTAAGCGCATTTTGTGCGCTTGTGTGTGTGTGTGTGTTTGAGGGGGTGTGTTGCTACGTGTTAGGGCTCTGACATGCTGACGGCAACATGCAACACAACCGCCAGCAGCAGCAGCAGAACCAGCAACAACACGAGACGTGCAGCAGCAACAATGAATGGGAAAACCTTTGCCCAGCCATGAAAATCCTTCAGAGTCGCGTCGCAACATCCGCGTGACGACGACGACGACGTCATCGTCATCGTCATCGCCATCGTCATCGCCATCGTCCTTGTCTCCAGTTGCTGTTGCCGCTGGCAGACATTTGCTGCAAAGACTTACGGAAAGTTTACAGCCTCAGACATTTGTTGTGGCTTTTATAAATTGTTGTCTGTGCGTGGGCCAAGGTGTCTTCAATCCTTTTCAAATGTGTGTGTGTGGAAACGTGCCACAATGGGAATGTGTAAAGGGGGAGGGAGGGGCGGCGGTCGGTGTCCTTTGTTGCTGCCGTCGATTGCTGCAGTGTCAGCGCCGCACAATGCAGGAAAACAGCAGCGGGAAGAGCGGGAAAAGTGGGGAAGAGCGAGAACGCGGGGAAAAGCGGGAAAAGTGGGGAAAAGCGGCTACGAAAAGCGGCAACAGCGGCCACATTGGCGGCACAGCAGCAACACGGAACACGAGACACGTTAAGCGCATTGCCATTTGTGCCACATCATGGAGAAGAGGCAGGCTACACAGGGAGAAAAGGTGGAAGGCAACTCCTGCCTGAAGATATTTGAAGTTTGATTGGGGCTTTTTTTTAAATCCTGATTTTTCTTCAGTGTAGAACACAGCGCCTGACAGGTGATGGGCCACGGGTCGTGGGAATCCAGACAGTTGCTTCGGCAAAAGTTGTTCAATTCACTAAACAAAACAGAGACAACAACAAACACACACACACACAAGAAAGAAAAAAGAAGAGACCAAAAATCCAGCACAAAAAATGGACAAACTGGAAAGAAAAATGCTGCCTTTGTGCAGTCGAATGGCTTAAGCGGGATTTATCGGCTAACGGCTAACGGTGAGTTCGATTGATTAGTCGATAAAGATGATCGATGATTTGGACACATGGCAAGGTGGGGGGAGAAGGCACATTTAGAAACAAAAAGGAGCTGGGTTTTAGTGCAAGCAAATATATTGGAGTAGGTTTTATGCTATTTGTTATTATTAATTTAAATATATTTTATTGGTTACTTTTCTAATATAAATTAATAAAAATGGTAGTGTCAAGAACAAATGGTCTTAATAAGCATGTCTCCTTTGTGAATTCTTTAATTTTAAAATTAATTTTGTACTTATTCCACTTTTAAAAATATATATTCGGGCATCTAAAGAGTTAGTTTAATTTGTTACATTTTTTTTTAGCGAAAATAATTATAGTTTATTTGCTTTATTTATAATAAGTCTTCTGTTTTAGAGGAAATAATTATAGCAATTAAAAATAAGTCTTCAGAAGTCAGAATTTTCTCTATAAAAAAATCATAGCTTTGCTTAAATTAATTTCTATAAATAAATATAATTAAAAAATATGTTTAAATATTAAATCCATTCTAGATTTCCTTTAAAAATTCTTAAAATTTAACCTAAAGTCATAAACTTCAAGTCTCTGGCAGCATTTTACGTTTATCGATTATGGTTATTAATCATTCCCTTTCGGTTCGATTCAATTCGAGTCACCTTTGTCGATTCATTCGATGAATCCCGGAATCCGTTGGCTTAAGCTTGTTCAGCTTTCAGCTTGTTAAATGCATTGCTGGCAAATTGCATTCCCCACTTTTCCCCGCTTTCCCTGCTTTCCCTGCTTTTCCCAGCCCCATTCCGCCATTCATATCCTGACAGGACACAGTTGCTGCTGCTGCCACTGGGTGCAAGAGAGATGGATAGTTTCAGTCGCGTTGTAATTAACATTAATTTCGTATAAACTTTGGCACATTGCGTATACGCCGGGTGTGCCGGGGTAAGTGTAAGTGTGTGTGTGTATTGCCTTTTCAATTGTCTGTCACAAGCAGGAATATCATCATAGAGCATGGTACAGAGAGGGAAAAATGAGTACTAATAAAATATAAACAAATATTATTTATTTTTACAACATTTTAAAATGAGAAATATATGATAATTAATATATTTTCAAACTAATCTTACATAAAATATTTAAAACAAAGACTTCAAAGATTTTTTCTCAGTGCCTTCGTCTTGACTGGTTGCTTTATTTTTTTTGTGATGTCTCTAGGATTGTCGCTGCACACAAATTAACTGCTAGCACAATTGTTTTACACATCGTTGTCTCTGAGTTGTTTTTCGTTTGCAGGGAAAGGGAAATGGGAAATGGAAATCTTTATGTTGGCACGGACTCATGTGTGTAGGTGTGTGTGTGTGGCAACAATGGATCCCCATCCATTCCGCCATGTTGCCAGTTTATGGTCTTTATCCTCTGCTGATATGTACACATAAAACCCTTTGGCAGCGAGTGTAAATAAGCTCAAGTTGCCTGAAAATTGCGTCAATTAACCTTTGGAAAATCCATTCGTTGTTTGTGTGTGTTGTTCTCCCGCTAATTCGGTTACTAACTCGGGGCTTCCCCCGTTTAACCCTCTTCTCGTTTCAGGTGAGTTAATTACAAATTGGCTAATTTGCCATTCGCCAATCACAGGATCTATCCTACCCCCTCTCCGACGACGACGACGACGACGACTGCCTGTCAAATGGTGAAAGGCTCTCAATTAAAGCGTCGGGTAAGTGGCGGGTATCTGTCTTTAAGATGTCAGCAAATCCCGGGGATAGTGAAGCTTTTCCCAGGCTTTTCCTGGCTTTTCCCTAGTCTGCGGTTGCCGCCTGCATTGTCATCTGACAATTGCAGCTCAAAGGGAAAGCAAAGGGAAAAGGAAAGGGAGGGTAACAAGTGAGAAAAGGAGAAAAGTTTGCCACGCAACTGTAAGGAATATGGTTTAAAGATTTCTACATTTTCCTTAATTAAAATTAAGCTAGCCTTGAAATTATTATTGAAACCAACTAATTGAGAAAGACACCACTGAGCTAAATGCATTGATAAAACCAGCATTAGTTGCCGACTTGTTAGCTTAACAGCCATGAAACGCACTGTCTGTGCCAAGGCATTTGTGGGGAAGAGAAGGCAAAGCCCTTGCCAGGGTAGAAAGAGTCCTAGTCGCATCCTTTCTGCCACTCTGGCTGCCTAGGAACTTTGCTTTGTCTTTGTATGCTGACACATTTTTGCTGCAACATTCCGTGTTTTTTCTCCCCCTTAACTGTGCATGTGATACCGGAAATTACAAATGCAACAAGATGTTGCAGCATTCCGTAGAGGGGCTTATCCGCTAAGCAACTCAATAAGACATTCGATATTCCGAGTTGAAGGAAACCAGATTCTCAGTTTTTTATTTGTTGCGTTCGAGTGTGCAAGTCTCTCCATCAAAACAATTGAATGGTTGTAAAAGATTCAGATGCTTGAAGGCAGTACTTCGAAACCATCAAGGTACTTGGCCAAGGGTATGGCCAGGGCAAAAAGTCCATAGCTCTTGATAAAGGTCCAGCAGAAGCGATCGTTGTAGAGGATAGCCAGGAAAGCCAAGGCAGTTTTCATCAAGCGCAAAGGTCGCTTTCGAGGCTTTACCATAATGTCAAGGAAAACTGTATGTAAACAGGGGTCTTTAGGGTTGGAAGATAGTTCCTTGTGCAACTTACCTGTTTAGTTGATTTCAAGAAAAACTGAAAAACTTTGGAAATCAAACAAAACAAAAAAAAAAAAAACTTGATTTGTTTGAAATTTTTGTGTGTGAAAATAACAATTTTGTTTAACGCTTTAAAGTCTGATTTTGTTGGAAGCCAGCTCCAAACTGATTTGGGTGAGGCAATGGCTCACAGAGAATGTTTTAACCAGGCCTACTAGCTTCAGTTTTTGGTAGTAGTTTTAAGGTTTTAAAATTTCGAAATATATTTCCAAATGCTTTCATGGCACACTAGGCTTTGTGTCAGTTTAAATCTGAAGATTTATCTTTTAAAAAATTAACTGAGTTGGTTTTGAAAAACCTTTTAATTTTATTTAGCAACTTTGTAATTTTGTTATTTCGTTATTTTGGTATTTCGTTTTGTTATTTTCCCTTCCTGGATAATCCATAAACAAAGACTGACATGCGACAGGGAGCGTTGGCTTAATTTAATTATTCTCAAACACAAATGTTGTGGCCACTCGCCCATTTCGGCGGGGGCCCCTTCCCTCCCTCTTTCGACTGTGTTTCAGCTTGGCCAAAAAATAGTTGGGCTGAAAAATTTTCGCTTACGCCGCAAAGTATGCAACATGTTTGCCATGTGTTGGTGAAAAGTGGGAGTTGGGTGTTGGAGTTGGAAAGTGGGAGTTGGAAAAAGGGAGTTGGGAGCTGGTTACTGGTTACTAGGAGCTTCTAGTCCTGTCCAGGTCGTTGGCAGCCATTAGCACAAATGTCGTCTGTCCAAAAAAAGGGCGCTGGCCAAGGGGAAAGGGGGGGTTGGTAACTGCATCAACAACTTTTTAACCAACTTGCCAGCCCAGACTAACAAGACCGCAGAAAAGGGGGCGGGCTCAAAAAGGGGGTGTGGCGGCAAACTAACTAACTCGATGCTCTCGCCAGCCACTTGTAATGTAGCGTTATTGTTGCAACAACAACGTGGGAGAGGGGGAGGCTGCTTTGTCCGCGAAAAAGTAGAGTTTATACTATATATATAAAATATATATATATTTCTTTTTTTTTTTGGTGGCAAGTTCAACTTCAGCTGCAGAGATTTTTCGGTCAGCGTTAATGCAGCGAAGTTAACCCTATAAAAGCAGCCCCTTACCCTGCAGAACGGTTTATGGGCAAAGTGTAAAGACACTGAGAGAAACTGATGGGGTAAAATTAGATTTAAAATATTTTAAGCTTATATTTAGAGGAGTTTTCTGTACTTATTTTATTTTTATTAACTTTTTTTAGCTTTGGAGGGTAACAACCTTTTGTCTCTGAGCTATTTTTTTCTCTCAGTGCCAGCTCGCGGTCAGTTGCATTGTGGTCTGCTCATCTGTGTCCGGTGTCTGCCAAGTTTTGGCTTGCCCCTCCACTAAATAGTTGAGAACTTTTCTTTTTTTTTTTGGAATGTAGCATATAGCCCCGCCTTGGGATCCTGGGAACCCTTGGACACACTTTAAATTGCACACAAATTGGCAGAAATTGTTGTTGCCAGAGTTTTCATTTTTGTTGCCTTTGACAAGTTTTTTACAACTGAAATAAAAATTGAGAAAGCATAGAAAAAAAATATACAAAAAAAGCGGGCAAACAAAAAGAAATGCATTTTAATAAAACTAAGACAATAACTGTGACTGTGTTTCTTCTTTTTTTTATATTTTGTTTATATTTCTTTATTGTTCTCTCCCTTGAAACTTGTTTCTGGAAACCTAAGTGCTGCTGCTGCTGCTCCTGCTGCTGTGGTTTGTTGCTGCTGTCTCTGACCAGCCACAAAATAAGTGGCAATTGAACATTTGATTGCAGCAGCTCCTGCAGTTGGTCCTGCCAGTTTCTGGTTTCTGGTGGCAAGGTGTATCTGTAATTATTGCATCTAGTACATAATTGTTGAACAAATTTTGTAATTTGCTGTGCCAGCTCTTAACAATTAATCATACACAATCGCAATCAATTGATGTTGTTTAATTGTTTTTTTGGAAGCAATTAAATAATGTAATTTCCTATTTTTTTTTATCTCGGGCAAAATCCAATTAAATATTGTGGGTTAGATATAATTTTGGTAGCTTAAAAAGGTAAAAATCTATTACCAAAATAATTGATTTACAATCTCCTTGAATTGAGGGAAGGAAATCGCCTCTTAAATACCAGATGGTATGGCATCACAATGTGTGTATCGGCATGGCTGGTAATTTCTGGGTCATTTGCCGGGCCACGTTCCGGGGAACAATAAAGGCAAGCCGTTGCCCAACCCCCTCGCCCTCCCCTCTTCTGAGTTTGGTCCACATTTGCCGCCGGGCTGCATGAATTACGAGGTTAATTAGAAGTTTGACACGATGTGCATGGGGCACTTACAATATGTACATGGAATAAATACTATATATATATATGGGTGTGTGTGTTATACACACATACAGAGAGAGGGGGGAGGGGAGTTTGGTCCAGCAGGAGCAGCAGGAGCAGGACTGGAGCCAGGACCTGAAACTGGAAACAGAAGCAGCTGTCGTTGCAGTTCGAGGCACGTACGCTGGCACACACGCTGCCACACACACTGGAACACACACACACACTGGCAGGACCTGCATAAATAATGCAAAAGTGTGAAAAGGCACACACACACGCAGAGAGAGAGAGAGGCATTTGCTTAGCTTTTTGCATGCAGCAGTTTTCAATATCAGCCTAGCGACTGGGAAATGGTAGGGAAAAGGAGAAAGGGGGAGGAACCAGCGAGCAGAGGAACATCCAGTCATGGCATCCACCACCTTCACCATCCTGCCACGCCCATTTGGCCAGCTTGCACTTGTTTATCATTTATTACTGCAGTTGGAAAATCTGTTTCAGGCTCCTTCTACATTTCACATTGTTTGTCTTTTGTACATTGCCCCCGCTCACCCTCTCTCTCTCTACCTCTCTCTACTTCGTGTTTTTCCTACCAGTTTTCCTAACGTTTTTCTGGCATATTTTTTTCTTTATTTATTTATATATTTTTTTTACTGTAGATTTTCCATTTGCTGGCCGACTGTTAAAATGTTAAATTGAAAGTGGCAAAAGGTATTTCATGATAAAAATAGTAAATGTCATCGGGTGGCATTTCGGTTGAGAGCAACGAAATTGTATTTATAAATGTTATTTATCTCTGGTTACACACTTTCCCCATTTCTGTATATTTACAAAATGTTTACAGATGGAAAGATTTTTCATAGCAAATTCCAGGGAATTTCTTGAAAGGAAATTGAAATTTTAAATCGGTTTTTGAGTTTATTTGTTCATTAGCACCTTATAAAACAAATATATTTGTTTGAATTGCATTTAAGAGAAGAGAAATGCTAAATTAGAAAATATGTTATAAATATCCTATTTTGACCATAATAAATATAGTAAATAAGCAAATAAATATCAGAAAGTATTGACTTTTAAATATAGACTTAAATATTAAATAAATAAATTGAAATTCTATCTATATGAGAGTTAATTTCTGTGAGAAAACAATAGCAGTTGGGTTGCTTTTAAAGCTTAAATAATTTAATAATTTACTTAATGTATATTTAATTATTATTATTATTATATTTATTACTAAATAATTTACTTAATATTTATCCCAATACCCCAAAATACTATCCAGAATCTAATTTCCATCCTTTTCCCCATTTATTCTTTCTTTTTTTTGTTAATTCTTACATTTCCCTGCCACAGAACAAACCAAAAACCTTTTCTAATGACACTTTCCAAATTTAATGTGAAGGCAACCAGAAGGTATTCTATAATTTAATAAATTTATATAAATATATATAGTATACTATACCTCCTTTATACACATGCGTGTGCTGGTGCATTCGTAGCAATTTAATTTCATAACCAAAAGTGGAGGCACACAGACACAGACAATGAGTGGTGTGCCGTGTGCGAGTGCGAGTGTCTGTACACCTCGCTCCTTGTTCGGCTGATAAAGTTCATTTACCTTTCAGCGTTTATCTAAATGTCGTCTCACTCTATCTCTGTCTCTGTCTCTGTCTCCCTGTCCCCCTGTCCCTGTCTCTGTCACCCCGCGTTGGACCGTCTCCCTCTTGCAGTGGCAAAAGTGTAATTGTCTATCTTATGCTTTACATTTGCACACAGATACACAAGTACACTGAAAGAAGATCATTTTAGCTATTCATTTAAGAGGAATTTATTTGCTTAATAAAGAAAAATATTTATACATTAATTAATTAATTAAATTAGATAATTAAGAAAGAAATATAGGCATTATTAATTTACATTATAAATTAGGAAAAAATACATTAATTTATTTTTAAATATTTTAAATTGGGTATAATTTATTAGGGAAAAATCAGCACTTGCTTATTGAATATCCCTATAAAATTATATTAATTAAAATAGTATGAATAAATATATATAAACGTAAAAAATAATTGAATAAGGAACTTAAAAAACAAATAAATAAATTACTTTTGCTGAGTTTCGATTTATAGTAAAATATTTTTGAATATAATAATTAAAACTCAAATAAGTATAATTATTCCTTGAAAATAATTATTTAACATAAAGGAAACTTGTAAAGTTTAGTATGTTTTTATATTTATTCCATTTATTTCAGTGTAAAAACTGCCTTTGCTAACTCTATTTGTTTGTTTGTTTGCCTTTGCCGCTGCTTGACTTGCAAAATACTCGTCTGGCTGAAGACTGCCTCAATCCATTTCTCTCTGTGTGCCCCCAGCTGTGTGTGTGTGTGTGTGTGTGCACTTGAGTGTGTGCTTGAGTGTGTGACATTAGTGCAGCGGGTCATGCCATCGTCTTCCTCGTGTTTGGCTCCGGCAGCTGCCATTTTCGCGCAATTTGAACTTGGTTTTATGGGTAAAACCGAAGCCAAAGTCAAAACAAAGTGGCAACAAAAAAAAAAAAAGGAATAAAAACAAAAAAATAATAAAAAAAAGAACTAGCCAAAAACTCATATGGGTAAAGTTTTAATTTTAGATTTCCATTCCAAAGTTGGCCAACTTTATGGAGAAACACACAAAATTTTGTGCATACAGTTTTGAAAATTCAAAACAAACTACTCTAAATGCTAAGATAACAATAATTAAATGTGGAAAATAATTTAAGGAATAACTTGAAAGTATTTAGTTAATTAACTTTGCATAGTTAAAAATCTCTTTTAAAATAATAACAAACGAAAATTAATAAAGTAAAGTGAAGTTCTCAGCTCTGGTTTTTGTTGTTCTTTAAATGAAGCTTTCTTTTCAATAATCTTTCTCTTTATTTTATTTATCATTTCTCTTTATTTATTTATTTCTTTAGCAGACTTAATAAAACCCCTTTTCATAAATATGCCGAGCATCTCATGCAATTAACCCATTTGGAATTTAATTTCGATTTTGTTTCGCTTTCGATTCAATTTCCATTTTCAGTTTGATGCAATTAGTTGAAGTTCTTTGCAGAAAGTGAGCTCAATAAATTGAATTTAATTTGCCAGCATGCAACGAGAGCCCCTCGTTTCCCACATCCCCTCCCTGGGCAGGCTCAAAGGTAATATATATACATACTATATATAAATATATATATATAGCTGGCATTGTGCGGTTTGCTGCTGTTAACATTTATTGCATTTTTTGTATACCGTCACGCTGTTAAATGAAATGTTTTATTTCCCATTTCACAACTGCTCGTTCTCGCGAGGGTTTCGGGAGGGGGGAGTAGCTATGGGAAAACCCTCTTGGCATTCCATTTCAATTTCACTTGAAAATGCACTTCGAATCGCACACACACAAACACATCGCGATCCGCTCGGAAATCAGAGAAATCAGAGAAGCGCGGCCAAACGCAATTACATGGTCCCTGCTGCTGCTGCTGCTGCTGCTGCCACGGGTTAAGCGGGGCCTCAGCGGGTTAAGGGGGTATCCTGGTTTTGGTCCATATAAAGCATTGGGCAAAACTTCATTACTAATTCCATTTCCAGCACAAATTCACCCACATATGTATGCACTTTCCTCTCGCAATTTCGAAATTGTACGCAATTTATTTTTAAAAATTTCATTTCGTCAGTGGAAGAGGGGTAGGACGTCGTCCTTGTGGCGGGGGGAGGGAGGACTAGCGTTCAATTTGAGATAATCAAAGTGAAAATTGCGAAAAACCAGACCACGAAGCAGGCAATACAATTAAGGGGGTTTGAGATGCCAAACACGAATTTTGAGGGGGAAAAATAAGCAATAAGGAAATATGTGAGAAAAACTTGAAATGCAAATTAAATAACTTCTAATTTTATTAGATATATATAATATTTTTTATCCTTTAACATATACAAAAAACTTAAATCTAAACCCCTATTTCCCAGCTTTTGTTTTCATTCCCCCAAAATTCAAGTGGGGGCAAAAATGCATCACGAATTTCATCAATTTGTATTCCCATTTCGCTGTTCAATCAATTGTTGCTGGCGTTTTTTTTTCTTCTATTTCTCTAGCTACCCATCGCTCCTGCTATATCTCCTTGCCACCCCCCTGTCTGCTTTCCCTCGGTTTTCCATGGCTTTTCCTTTTGCTGCTCACGATTTGGTGCACCCAATCGACCCATAAACCCAGTTATTTACTTAGAAGGGCCTTTTAACATTTTCTTCTTTTTCTGTTTGTTTTTTTTTTTTTGCATTTTTCTGCTGCTGCTGCTGCTGCTGCCTCTTCTCCTTCTTCTGCCTCAGTTTTTGCCACGTTTTAATGGCAAGTCGACGTTGCAGTCGCTGTCGACGGCGCTGCAGTCGGCTTTTTGCATTAAATCAACGCGCGACCACCGCCAACAATAATCAACAAAACAGAGCGCACCGAGGAAACTTTGGCCGCAATAAAAGCCGCCACAACTCACAGTCCGTCCCCTTTTTACCAATCCGATTGGTGCACTGAAAAAAAATTTGAAATAAAACTGATTAATACTGAGAAATGAGAAGAGGAAACTGAGGTATTTTCAGGTTTACACAGCTTACAGTGCGTATACGTAATATTTCTTATTTTACGGTTGAAGAAGGCAAAAAATTAGATTCTACAGAAAAATTCTTGTTAACTAACAGCTTGTAGTTTTTCTCTCTGTATGCTACCATATTCCCCCCCTGCTTTCCCCCCCTCTTTTGGCTGCCTTGCAACCAATTTCAATTGCAATTCAAACTCCAATACGAGAATTCGTATCAATTTGTTGGTCACCCAACATCCATCGCCCTTTTTGGGGAACCAACCGCAATGTAGGCAATATTTGGGATGCAGGTGCAGGCTGGTTGGGTGGTGGCATTTGGGTGGGTGCGGCACTGCCAAGAATTGATTCGCGCCGCATGCAAATAAGGTCAACGTGCGCGCTTGCTGCTGGCTGGCTGGCTGGCTGGCTGGCTGGCTGGCTGGCTGGCCAATAGCCGCCAGTCAGTCAAGGAGCGGCTGAGACGAAAACGCCTGAGCCGGCGGCCCATTTAGACGCTGCACTGGCAGAAAATGAGAGTTTAAAACAAAAAAAAATCATAAAAAGGGGAGAAAAAGGGAAGCTACTGCTATACTTTGATAATTGAGTGGGTGGAGTTATGCCTAAAAATTAAATATTTTTTAACAACTTTTGAATTATGCAACAGAAACTAACATTAATTTGTTAAATCAAGTTAAAGTCTGCATTTGAAAATGCATTTAGTAGGCAAGTTTTCCAAGAGCTAGCTGCTAAATTCCTTAAGGCTTTCCATCTGGCTTTCCATCTGGATTTTTCCGCAGTACAGTTAGGCCGGAAGGTATGCAACACTGTGCCAACCGCATGACTGAATGACGGGCACCAAATGTGGGCAGGAGGCGGAAGACGGAAGACGGCAGGCGGAGGACAGCAGGCGGAAGGCGGAAAAGCGGGGCAGGAGAATGTGGGTGGTGGCATGGCGGTGTCGGTTGCCTTGTCTGTGGCGCTTGTTTGCCACGTTGCCATTTGGCACATTTCGAATGAGCGAACGAACGAATGAGCGTGGGACACAACAAGATGATGAACCGGCGGAAGGGGCAGAGGCAGGGGCGAAAATAAAAGAGGGGAAAAATACCCGCTGGGAGGAAGGGGAAATGCACCACCGCTGGTATAGGAAGGGGCGGCCGACTTGCAGTTTCTCTTTGGTCTTTGCCGTTGTTGTGCAATTGCAAACATTTAGCATGGCGACCTAAAACAGTTGGCACACAAACGAACACGAAAGTGGATTGCCAAAAGGGCGAAAAGAAAAAAAACACAGGGGAAACTTTCAAACTGGGAAAATGTCGAATGAAAAGCATAAAAAAAAAAAACAAAAAAACAATACAAAGCAGAGACAACTTCCGGTGGACAATTATAAACCTTAAAACACAGGAATCTTGTACGAAATAATATTCAAAGACTCTTGTATCTCTCGATCTCTTCAAAATGAATCATTTTCCATTTGAATACTCTTTGATTAAAATAAAATTAAGCTCATTCATTTGAAGCTGTGAACCATTTATAAATTGCCCAAACACCTGGAGCCATTCATAAAATGGCCTGTGAATTGAATGAATAAATGGACTGTGCGGAAGACAGGTCTTCATTTAAGCTTCTTTTTTGGCCTCCGGAACTTGGAAATCAACAAATTTGAGATTTTAAATTTAGTTTTTCCCTCCCCTGCATTTTCATTCATAGAAAATCTCATAATGGATCGTGTAAGCGAGACAGAGCACGAGACAGCCGAAATTGCATTCTAATGAAAAGCGTTTAAGACAAAATCAACAACGGAATTGGCCGAAAAATGCAAACAAGTTGAGAGTGCGGCAGGTGTGGCAGGGTGTAGAAGGGTGTAGCAGGGTTGTGGCAAGGTATAGAGTGTAGCAGGGGAGGTGGGTAAATCAGGGGAGTCAGGATAGTCAGGTGAATCAGATGTTCCCGGTATAAATGCAATGTTTTGTTAGCGGATTGATGCCTTTTTTCTTTTTTTTTTTTTTTGAGGGAGCCTGGAATAGTGATTTTTGGGGAATGTGTTTTAGGTGTGTTGTAGAGCAGCTTTTGGTATGTGTGTGTGTGTGCTTGTTGGAATTGTTTTTGTTTCTGCAACAGCGAAATGTGGTTTGGCTTGGTTTTAAAATTCCAAATTCCAAAGCCTGTCAAAAATGTCAGATGCCCTTTGAACACATTTTTGGATAATACAAATATGCATTTGGAAAATGAAGCTCAGAACTATTTTCAAGCTAAAATATAATTCATAACTCGGAAATAAAATTAATAAAATATTTTTGTTAAAGAAAAGAAAGAAATTAAAATTATATTTCGCCAGGAAAAAGTAACTCAGAAATATTTTCAAGCTGATGTAAGATTTACGAATTATAAATTATAAAAATAAATAAATTATAAATTTATTATAATTTATATTTCAGCTTGGAAATATTTTTGAGCTTCATTTTTCTTTTGAAATACTTTTTTAATTTCATTCCTTTATTATATTTTCAAGCTAAAATATAATTTACGCATTATAAATTATAAAATAAATTATAAATTTACGTATTATAAATTATATTTCAGCTTGAAAATATTTTTGAGCTTTATTTTCCTCTCGAAATACTATTTTAATTTCATTCTTTTCTTTACAAAAATATTCTTAACTAAAAAAATCAATAAGTTTATCTCAAAATAATAATTTTTATAATGAAACTAATATATAATAATATAAAATAATAAAAAAATAAAATAAAATAAAAAAAAAAAATAATATTATGGGATACCAATCCACTTGATCTGCTAAAACACCTTAAAAAAAATAATAATTTCCCACAAATCTAGTTTGAAAATGTCCTCATTCCCTGCCTCAATTTTACAGGGTATTCCCTGCTTCGTATATCAAAACAACTTGCCAATTTTCCACTCTCAATGAAATGGCTCAAAGTGCGCTCTATTTGGCAACAACAATGGGCATTCGGCGGGGAGCCGGGTGAAAAGTGTGCGGAAAATGGATGGCGGTGGCGGGATGGCTTGTTAAGCCCTGTAAGTGGAGCACCCACAGTAAGAGAGAAAGAGAGAGAGGGAGAAGGGGAGAAAGCAGAGTAGAGAAGAGGAAACTCTCGCTTCGTTTCAATCAATTAAGCGCCAATAATTAATTCAATTGATTTCATTTCAACCAGGATCGTCCAGCCCCCCGCCAAAAAGGCTCCCCAGGCTCACAGCGCCACAATGTCGCGTTTTAAGAGAGGGGGGTGGGGGTAGGGAAAGCCAGGAAATGGAAAGCCAGGCAAGTGCTGCTGCTGCTGCTGTGTGTGTAAGGGGAAAGTGCGTGTGTCTAAGGCCATTTGAATCTCGAGCGCCATTAATTCATTTTAAAATTTATGGCTTACAAATTGGCGTCGCTCATTGAGTCAGGCAGTTGGAAGCTGATTTCGTAACTACGCCAAAGAAAATCGGGGCATGTACTACTATATATAAATAAATTATATTATATGCCACACACATGCCATATAAATATACGATATATATATATTCGTATTCGGGTGACTCGCGATAAGTTCAAGCTGCGTAACGTTAGCGTTCTCTCCAGACAACACTGCGTATGAGTAATAACTTACTCTTAACGCATCGGGTCCACCCCTATTGTGCGTGCTTACATATATATATATATATATGTATGTAAATATTTATATAAATTATTGCAGATTTATTTTTGGGTCTTTTGCGGTAATTTAATGGCTTCGACAGCTGCTGTCGGGGCCCGGGGAGTAAAAAAACGCGTTTTGGGGGAAAAGTGAGCGAATGAGCCTGAAATGGCTTAAAGTGGATTGAGTTTGGAATAAATTAAGAAGGTTGGGTTATATTTATGAAATTATAAGGGAAAATATATAACCTCTTTTGATTTGATAGAGAGAAAGAGCCGACACTTGTCAGCATTTAATATGAAATCATTTTTTATGTCGAACTTCACAAGTCTCTCTCTCTTCTCTCTCTCTGTTGCCCTTGCAGGTAAATTCCCACTCCTTTCGAGACTTTTGTTGAATGTAAGCCAAAAATCCATTTACATAATAAGAATAATAAGAAAAACAATCCAGCTTCTAGCTCCAGTGGCAGAAAAGGGGGAAAAAAAAGACCAACATGGACACTGAACTGGCAACGACTAATGCCACATAAGTCATGCATATGTGACTCATCTTGCTCACTCTATCTCACTCTCTTTCTCACTCCCTCTCTCTATCTCTTTTTCCCCCTCTCTGTTTATATTATTCCTCCCTTTTCCATTGCAAAGTTTGGCAAGAAAATTAACAAAACATAAATCGTGCCAAGGCACTTTACATGTTACAGAAAGACAGCTCACATGCAGGGCAAAAGGATATAGGAGCTCTGGCCCAGGGAATGGGTTATATTTTGTGGTATTTACCAATTATAGCTTAAAGTCTTACCAACAAAAATTTAAAATAAACCTAGAGCTAACCAAAGCATATGAAAATAATATTGATTTCTGCCAAAACTTGAATTATATTTAAATTATATTACAAGAAAAGTAGAACTAAAAGAACAATGTGGGAATATATATATATATATATATAGAGATTAGGAAATATATAAATCAGGTTATATATATATCAGAAAATATATATATAAACTATAACATATAATATATTCCCAACCAACTTCAGCCTGGCTTCCATCCTTCATTTCGAACACTTGCAACTTTGCCTCTCAGACGCAGCCATTACTCTTCGTAACCAAAGTCCCGCCACCTCCCCCCTTCCGTTTTTGGCCGCACACTTGAGCCCCTCCGCTCTCCACCTGCCTCTTCCTCTCCCTATCCCCTCTCGGCACTTTAAAAAGAAGCGGCAGTGGGGAAGAAGAGAAAAAAAAATTCACACTATAAAATCATAAATTACGCCATTTAAGTGGGTCAAATGGAGGCATTTGTGCGGAAGACACCCCGCTAAGGGGTTTTTCCAGGGGCTGTGCAGGAGGACCAAGAGGATACAACGACTGCGGCGTTTTCCATGTTACTGGGTCACTGCAGGCACACACAAATTGCGGTGAGCGGGGAGCGGTAAGGGGGGAGCGGTAAGGCTCAATATAAATGAGCAATGTTAGGCCCCCTCTCCAGCTCCCGCTCCACATCTCCACAGGCTTCCCTTCGGCGGCCATGTTGTTGTTAAGTAAAAGAAGCCGCAATAAAACAAACGAAAAATGGAAAGCGGAATGCTATGGAAAATGGGAAATGGAAAACCGAACGCGGACACTGACGACGTCATCGTCAATTGTTTGTTGTTGTCGTCGTTCTCCGTTGTTATTGTTACTGCCGCAGTGGCAATTATTGCAAAACAAGAAGGTTGCTTGTCCCCCCCTTCGCCCGCCCTCATTTTCCCATTTTCCCAACTGTCCTCCACCTCACCCCAACGATTGCCTGCTGCCTGCATCGACCTTGTCAGCATTTTTCGTCTTCTTCGTCTGCTGCAGTCACGTTGACAATTTTTCCAATTGCAGTTTTCCCTGCCAGCGGCAAAAAAAAAAAAACTTTGCCTTCAGTGGTAATCAGTTAACGGCGTGGCCGAGGGGGGAGAGGGGTGGGAAAATTGGGACGGAAAAGTTGGAAAAAAAATGATATATATATATGATCAGCGAGCAGCCAGAGAGACCTAATCAATAATGTCTTCTGTGTAAGCCTGAGTTTATTCCTTTTTCCGGTTACCCTGACATGGCAGAGAGTCTAAAAATTACTTTTAAATAAAATTTGCAACTTAAAGCTCTTCTCTAAATTAAATAAATTTATAAGTATAATTAAATAAACAAAAGATCATTATCTTAAATCATTTACAAGGATTGTGAAGCAAACATAAACCCTTTAAAAATTATGATCTTTAATAGGAATAATTTTTATTCTTTAAAAAAATATTCCCACTTTTACACTGTTTAATTCCAAAGTTTGTAGAGTATTCAATTCTCCTGCTTATTGTCTTTAATTCTCCGAATGCACACTTGGCTGCCGCAGTTGGAATTTCATTAGGCCAAGTCAAGAGGGGCCCGAAAAGGCCAAAAGGAAGTCGTGCTGTGACCCCCCCCTCGTGTCTCTCTCTCTCTTTCTCTCATCCTTTCCTCATATGTCACATGTCACGGCTGACTGAAGGGAGTTGCGAGGTTGCCGAGGTTATAGGTTATGTGTCGCCGGATTTACATTATTTCTTACAGTGATTTCCCCCTACCCGCCGCCGTCGCAGCGCCCTTGACCCCAATTGATGGTAATTTCAGCTCACTTTTTTGCCATCGCCTTGTATTTTCTTCTCCGTTTTTCTTTTTTTTTTTTGATGAGCCCGTAGTGTTTCCTTTTGGTGGAAGTCTGACAGGAGAGACGAGACATGAATTTGCATGCCACTACATGCTTACATGCTCTACTATATTGTATATATAGACAAATGAGGCCTATCGATCGGAAGTAGAGAGTCAGGGAGAGTTGGGTCCTGTTTAGTTTAGAATTTTAAATTAGCTGCATAATTTTAATAATTATTATTAAATGATATTTATACACAAACTCACTTGTTTTCTTGAATTTTCGTATTGATATTAAAACAAATAATTAATTTTAAACTATTTCTTAGCATTTCCATACCCCCAAAACTAGTTTCAAATTAAAGCTTAACATTTTCTCCAACTCTTAACTTAGCTTCTTGCTTTCCTTCCCATTTTCCTATACATTTCCCATCCCTAAAAGTTCCTGGCAATTTGTTATCCTTCTCTTAAAGAACTGCCATTATCCTGGAATTTATTTCAATTTTTTATTGAGTACATTCTGGTTGGGCTTTTATAATGTTTTCAATCGTTTAATGTGGCTTAAATTTCGCATCGACCTATCTGCCATCTCTGTCTAACTATGCAAATGCAAATGATATATGCGAACGTTGTGTCTGTGTGTGTGTGTGTGCGAGTGTGTTTGGCCATATATAAGACCGATATCTGGCTCACTAATCTCAGATACAAACAATATATTCAAAAAGCGACCTAGATCCTTGCTTTAACGCCCGAGAACAACAACAACAATAACAACAAGGATAGCGATAATATTAAACAATGCGGAGCGAAAGAGAGAGAGAGAGAGAGAGAGCAGGGGTTGTCAGAAAGAGACGGAACAATGTGTGGTGGTTTTTTTTTTTGCCAACTTGAAATATTTCAGAAATTACACTCGAAATGTGAAATGTGTGGCCAGCAATTGTTTGCTTCACTCTCCATTTTCGGCATTTTGTACGTACGTAAAGAGGGCAAAGGAAAAAAAAAAAAAAGAAACCGGAAAATGTCAGTGCAAAGTGCAGACTGCAGACAGCAGAAAAGGGTTGTAAGTGGGCGGGTCATGTGGAACAAAATTTTTTGGTAACCAAAAATAGAACCGAAAAATAAAGCGCAGTTTAAGACTTGTTCATAGAGCTGTTAAGGGAAAGGAAACCCTCTGTTTTTCTTAGGGAAAACTAGCCCTCTTCAGTACAAAGCTCCATATATATATCACTCGATTCCTTTCCCCCCTCAAACAATCCACATAATGACTGCCACCCTCCCCCCGCAAAAACAAACTCAATTGCCATAATTCGCCCACTCGAAACCGCGATGGTTGGATGAGTGAGAACATTAAATTAATTTAAGTGGCTCACTCGCTCACATTCCAAACAATTGTCAGTGCATTAATGCCAAGTGGCCACCAAGATGGCGGCGCTGGCAGACAGGAAGCGGAAACGGGCCAAGTCTCGACTGATGGGGGGGGGATGCCTTTTCCCTTTTTTTTTGGAACTCGCAATTGCCTGCAATTGTAGTTAGTTTTGACAAAAAAAAAGGGAGAAAACAGAAGCATAAAATCAAATTACAAACTAATATTACTCACAGTGCGTTTACTTTTCCGTATCGTTAGTTTTCACTGTCAATTGACAAAAGAACAAAGATGAAATGGTATTTTTTTTTTTGCTTTTTTTGGGGCGCCACTATATGTGTTTTTCGGGGGGTTGGAAACTGCAGCAGTGGCGGAAATATAAAGCAAGACAAAAGGAGCGAAAAGTACACAAAGGACAGAATATTGGGGGAATGGGGGGGTAAGCAGCGGGGCATGTTTGCCAGGGGTGAGGGGGTGGGTATCAAACAATGCCAGAAAATAATGTAACGAAAAATGTGTCGACGTCATCGATACGCAAAAATGACGTAGAAACCTCGAAAAATAAGCAAGGCTTTGGGGGTTAGGGGAAATAAAGGAAGGTTAGGGGTTATATTTATATAAATATATATATATTGAAGATAACTTTAATAAATACCTAAATATTTCCTTTATTCCTTGTAAATTTCATAAAATTAATTTAATAATTAGCTGCTAATTTCCTCAATTTCCAGGGATATGCCCTGTAGATTGGCTTGTTTCCCTTTGAGCTTGCATGTTCGCTTGTTGTTCCTTCACACACACACACTCACAAACAGGTTTATATAACCCATGTGTACATTATGGAAACGGGGCCAGCAGGCATACAAAAAAAAAAAAATCACGTATACGTCAGCGTGGCCAGCGGCCCGCGGCCCGCGGCCCAAGTCGTTGAAGCTTATCTGCTTTTCTGCTGCTTTCCCTGGTGTTGCTATTGTTGTTTCTGTTCCATAATCGCGAGCGCCATAAAAAACGCATTGTTTATGCGACGTAATTGGACACCAGGCAAACCCCAGAGTCCGCGGCCCAAAACCCCGGCGGAATCCCAGGGACCCAACCAACCCCCAACCAAAAGCCACCCCATTTGGCATTTGGTCATCATTGGGATCTTTGGTGCGACCATTTTCAATGCCATTAAAAGCGGCCATTGAGCGCGTGTCCATACGAAAAAGGGGGATGGCCACGCCCATGCCCCTGAGACGAGCCATCGGGCTGGTTCAGTGTCCCCTCCACATCCATGTCCATGTCCATGTATATGTCCTTGCCTCCCCCCTCCGCATCGATACCCCGTGGGAGCTTTGCACGCTTGTTGTGCCGCTAATCCTTCGCGTATTTTATGCTGTTCACTTGGCTTGGCAAATGTCCCAAAAACCCCAAAATAAAAAACAAAAAAAAAAACCAACCAAAAAATAAATGAAACATCCCCGAGAGTCCAACAATTTCTAGCCTGACCTGAACAACAATAAACAACAGGCGGAGGGAATAAAAGTTTGCAGGACGAGAACACAACAAAGGGGCAGCGAAATCAAAAATCAAGAGTCACACTTTCGGTGTGACCAACAGTGCGTTTTAATGTGTCCAATAAATTATGATATTTACATTATAATACATAAGAAAATATATTTTAAAGAAGCCAATAAATATAATATTTAAATATTTAAAAAGTTTTTATTTATGTTCCAAGAAATAACTTGATTTAAATAGCTGAAATTTAACTTAAATAAAATTTTTGGATGTACAAATATATTAATTTCCAGAAAGTTTTGTAGATTTAGATAAGTTTACATTAGATATTCTATATTTTATATTCATTTGTAATTAATTATATATATTTACCAATTTATTTTAATTATTTCCTATATTTTATATTACTTATTTTTATTTTATTAGGTTACATTACAGTTTCCTCTTTCCTGCTCAGTTTTGAGTTTGAAAAATGCATAGAATCCTTTCTGAAATGCCCCTGAAAATAAGTCTCTTGTTTAGTTGAAGACTTTACACTTTTATTTTAAATAAATAAATAATTAAAATTAATTAATAAAATATTTTTATTAAATAACTAATTAAAACCTTACATTAATTTATTTTAAATAATTAACAAAATATTAAAGCTATAAAAAAACCTTTATTAATTTGGGTATACTGACATTCAATTTTTAAAGCCCTCAAAAAACACCTCTTTTTTTCAATAACCATAATTCCCATATTTTGGCACAATTATTCCCATTTTCCGGCTGGCTTAATGCTGCCGAAACGCACTGCCGCACCCCCCGGAAAAAGCAGATCCATCTACAATTTCGGTTTCAGTTTCGGCTTATGTAAATAGCTTATCAGGAAGGCTCGCCGCAGTGCCAAGGGAGCGCGAGCGAGAGGGAAACGCTTGGCCGGAAAGAGATAGACAACTTGGCAAACAAGTTTTGAAGCGATTTTCGCTTTAGTTTATGTTGGCACATAATTTCTTCTGCCTTCCTCGTTCCTCCCTTTTTTCCGGACTTTTCTGGCGCGTTCTGCTGTCTCCTTCCATCTTTTTATTTTTTTTTTCGTCTGTTTTTTGCATAATTTTTCGTTTTTGGCAAATATTTTGCCAGGCAGCCAAACTTTTGGCCACACATACGCACAGGACTCGTCGAAAATTTCAAATTAAAATTCTGCAAAGTTTGCCTTGTCCGCATGTATGTGTCTCGGTGTGTCTGTGTGTGTGTGTGTTTGGGCAAACACTGCGCATAATTTTGCTCAAATCTTTGACAAATATTTTCACATGCTAATTTCACGTGAGAGAGCGGCCCAAATACCAAAAAGGCACACGAAACTTTGTTTGCTCGAGTCCTTGGACCTCCTGAAAACCCGCCCCCAGGTCCACGCCCACTTTGCTGAGCCGGGCAAATGGACCAAAGGATTTATTGTTGCATAATCAAATTCCTGGAGATAAAACAAGCCAAGAAAATTGTCAGCGTTCCTCAACTTTTAACGCTGCGAGTATCTGGAACATTTTCTGGTGGAAATGGGCAAAAGGGGGGGGGGGTGCAGAGGAGGCGGAGGCGTGGCCTCAACTATTCCCAAAGTTGGCAAGAAAATAGCTAAGATACTTGTCCAGCAAAATGAGTGCTTAAAACGAAAAAGGGAAGGGAAGAAATTAAGCTCTAAACAAATGAAAACCATGAGAAAAATTGAAAATTACAATGTGGAAAATTGGTTGAGTGCAAAGAAAATAATTCATAGAAAACTTAAAGATAATTTAATGATTTAATTTAAAAAAATATGTACTTTTTAAGGAGCTTATAAATTTATAAAGAATTCTTAGAGTACCACAAAGAGTTCAATTTATAACAATTTATTTTTTT
This sequence comes from Drosophila seguyi, assembly GCA_008042675.1. Classification (NCBI taxonomy): domain Eukaryota; kingdom Metazoa; phylum Arthropoda; class Insecta; order Diptera; family Drosophilidae; genus Drosophila; species Drosophila seguyi. The sequence goes on along the minus strand of VNJU01009365.1, from coordinate 9,360 downwards.
AAGTAACATTTCAAAATATATAAATTAAAAATTAAATTAAAATTCTCTTGCTTTTATTATATTTTTTTTTTGCTTACTTAAAAAATGTAGTATATTTTTCTGTGGGAAATTAATCACTGAAACTGGAATTTATTTCAATTCAAATCCGTTAAGGAAAACCCCTTTAAAGCTGCTTCTTCTGGCCAAATTCTCATTTCCCGTTGCGCGGCTGTAATTACAGCACGCACACTTACACACACACACACACACACACACACCTTGGTGTGGCTCTTGGGGTTTTCCCCGCTTTTTTTTCTTTTTATTTTCTCGCGGGTAAAGGAAGCACTGAAACTTGTCTATATTTCACTGGCTTCGACTGGCATTAAAACTGGGCCAGAAGCATTCCTTGAGCCCGGCAGCAAATTACACGAGACCAGGAGTAAACCCCTGACCTCACTCCCCCCCGCAGCCACTCCCCCACGTAGTTAAAAAACTTTTCGTTTGCAATTTTTCTTTAGCTGGCAGAGCCATTATTTCTGGCATTTAACCCTCTTTTCCCCTTCCATGGAGCCCCCACTGGGGGCAGTAGAAGTGTGCAGCTTGCAGCGTGCAACGTGCAGCGTCAACCAAAAAAACTCTTTCAATTCCACAAGTCGGGGGGTAAATTTAAATGCAGCTTCATCTGGTTTTTTTGGCACTCTTCCGCAAAAAAAAAAGACCCCACACAAAATGTGGCTAGAAAAAACATCTGTCAGGGTTAAAACCCTTCCCCAAAAAAAAAAAGAATAAAGGCAAGCTCCTTCTAAAAGAATTGGCCAGCAAACTTTTGGATTTGTGTGTCAGCAAAACGAGTTGTCCCCTCGAAATTGTGTTTAATTTTTGCTTTCAAAAACACGACTTGTCCGCTGAAAGGCATCAATCAAAGGGCCAAGATGGATGTGTCAGTAGTGGGTTAACCAGGACTAAGAGCTCTATGTCCTGAAAAGAGGGAGAGAGGAAGCTAGGGGCGAAATCAAAGCCCTGCCAAGTCATTGCCAATTTCCCGGGCAATTCTATTACCAATAATTGAAACTTAAGCATGCCATTAGCCTTTGCTTAAGTTGGCTCCCAGGACACATAAACACACGCACATATTAATGGCAGGGATCCCTGCCCATCCTCATCCTCATTCCCCATTCCCCATTCCCCTTTCCCATCCTCGCAAAAAAAGTTAAAGCCCAGACACAGACATTAGCATGTATTTTTATCATTTATATGCATGGCAGGCACATGAAAGTCATCTTTATTTTATATACCCAACTTGGCTGGGAGTTGGGGAAAGTTATGCGGCGAAATGAAAGCGGAATGGCATTTGCCGGAATACCCTTCGACGAATATTTCGATTTTGGCCAAGGAATTTGAATTCTTTGCTAAACGATTGTTAGGCGTTAAATACAATGGATGGGAGTTTGATATTTGGGAGAGAAAGGAGCTGAAATTTAGGATAAAGTCAGGGATTTTATAAATGAATTAAACAATTCTGGTAAGTAGTTAATTATAGGTTTGTTTTATTTATTTTTTTTATGGGAAATGTAATGTAGAGGGATGGGAATTGAAACAGATTTAATATAAATATATTTTTTTATAGGCATTTATGTTATTTTGTATATAAAATAAATACAAAGAGGGAAGCTACTTATTTTTTATTTGGTTAAATATATTTATAGCTTAAGGAATTCAAATCTTATTTAAAAAAAAACTGGAATTTTGAATCTACCTAGAAAAAAGGTTAAAAACTTGTCTCATATATTCTAGAGCATACTTTTAGGCGAATTTTAAAGAGATTTCAAAACATTCGTACCCTTTGTACATTTCTGAATATTAAATATATTATATTATATTTTATTATATTATATTATATTATATTATAGTATATTATATTATATTATATTATATTATATTATATTATATTATATTATATTATATTATATTATATTATATTATAATATATTATATTATATTATGGTATATTACATTATATTATATTATATTATATTACGTAAATTCTATTAAATTTTTATTTAAAATTTAAATCCCATAAACCCTCTCTCTCTCCTAACTAAATACACCCCACCAAAGTCAGGGTATTCCAAACTGCAGTTTATTAGGTGAGAGGGAAAAGACGAAGTGCAGGGCTCCAGGCCCAGAGCCCAGAGCCCAGTGGAGGTCCTCCTTCCTGGAGTGAAAATGGAGTGAAGTGGCCTCCTCAGAGTTACGACCGTTGCGACAATAAACCGGCATCGTGACGTAATAGATTTTACGCGGCCATAAACATTCATAAAACATTCTTGACCGTAACTCACATAATCGTGTAATCTTGTTGCACGCCGGCTTTTTTGTTCCATTAAATAATTCATTTAATTTGATTTCAGTTTTGCTTTTTTCCCCTCGTTATTCCCGGTTTTATATTTTTTTATTTCGATTAGGAATTCACATGTATGTTGGAGATATATGTATATATATATATATGGGTTGCTAGGGAATCCAGAGGAGAAACCATTCGAGTCCAGTGGCTTTTATATCTGAATATATATCTCCCCCATCTCTCCACATCTATAGAAATTTATTTGCCAGCACTTTCGATGGAAATTCACTCTGGATAAGGGATAAATTCCATGGCATAAGTACACTGCAAGTATAAAGTTATGGAAAATTGTAATTAATGTAATTAAAATTTATATAAAATATATCTCATGGTTAAATATTAAATTAAAAATATAAAAGGTGTTAGCTCATAATATACCCTTACAAATTTTGAAGAATTCTTCTTCTCCCCAAGATTTTTCCCAGTGCCTTGCATTTATATATGTATGTGGCTCTCTGTGTGTGTGTGTAGGTGTGGCACACCTCCCCCCCTCTTACATATCTGTTTTCCTCCCTCCAAATGGCTATTTGGTTCTCGTTTGTTTTCCGCTCGGTTTGCCTTTGCTGTTGCCTTGAATAACTTAAAACTGATTTAGTTGTTTTGGGATTTGCAATATTTTTATGGACTTTTGTGCTCGAAAACCAGTTCTCTGGGCACTGGGAGTGGGCTCTAATCGGTTATTAGAAGAGCAAGCCATTTGACTGTGAATGTGCTTGAATATCGATATCCTTTTGATGAACTCCTGATGATGATGTTCGGGGTTCATCGATTAACTCACTTAAATTTGGCTCTCTTACAGCCAGTACTTTTCACAGTTTTTCCCAATTTTCCCTATCTTTTTTTTGCTGGTTTTCTTCTCTCTCATTTTTTTGTTGGCTCACCTTGCTAACTGCATTTTTCGAGTAGTTTTCTCTCGTCGATCTTGATTAGGGCAATTGACATTGAATTGATTAAGCCATAAGCCGGTGACAAGCTCACCTCCTTGCCATCTGTCCTTTGCCCTGCACTTTCCCCCCCTTTGTGGGCTGCCCTCTTGATTTTTCGATTGTTAATTAAGTTTTGTCATCGCTCATCGTTTGCATATGAAGGTCGTTTCTTAATTAGACAGAAAAAAAGAAGAAAAAATAGCAGCAGCTTTGTGTTCTTTTTTTTTTGTTCTGTTTTCGTTAGCATATTTTTCTAGCTATTCCAAGATTTTCCTTGATTTTCCTCTCGTTTTTCCCTCCCTGTGTGTGGCGTGCGCTTGAGGTGAACACTAGACGAGCATCAATCAATGGGCAAAACTTGTCTCAAGGTAGAGCCGCCTCCTCCACCTTGATCTCGAGCCCTTTTACTGGTCGCTTGGAAAAATCATCATCGGAGGTCTAGCTAGATTTTCCCTCCCCCTCTGTGTCGTCCAGTCAGCAGAAAATTTTCTTTTGATGTCGCTGCAGAAAATGCGAGGCTAGGAACGTGTTTATCTAGTCGCAGGACCGTCCTAATCAGCTGATGATGACGCTGAGCGATGGGGTTCTCCACCTCCTGCTCCACCTCCTCCCTTAACCCATTGTTGTGTCCTGGTCTTGGGGTGTTGATTTAACCCTTTAGGGTGGCGGTGGCCTTGGTCTAACCCGCTGCCCAAATCCTTGCGGGACACTTTGACTAATTAGTGAGCCAGCGGGAAAATGATCAATTTGCATTTCACAGACGCCAATTACTATGGCCTAAATAAACTTGGCAAAAGGGTGAGAGTGTGTGTGGGGACAAACAAGAGAGCCCCAAAAAGGGTTCTGAAGGGTTCTCAGAGGTTCTCCTTCTTCCTCCTTTTTTTTCTTTCATCCTTTAGGACAACCCAAACAAATCGTAAATGAAAACCGGGCTGGGAATCAGGTGAGGTCGCACATTTGAAGAAATTGAATTTTCAATTTATGGTTTCACTATCTTTCTGGGCCTCTCTTTCTTTTTTCTTCTCGGTTAACTGCTCGTGTAAGCTAAAAATTTTATCACTTGACAAAAACATAAATTTCACGTTACCCTTTTTGGCCGCACGTCCGGCGGCATATGGCCGGCAGGCTCCTCCTCCAGTTCATGCGCTGAATTTTATGGCTTTGATGAGGTGAGTGGCGGCGAGTTTGGAAAGGACGAGAACGGGTAGGAGGACGAGGACACGGGGGCCAGTCTGCGCTCGGGTACTACTACTTCATATTCAAGTCCCGAAAGGCTAATAAAGCATAATTTAATGAAGCATATATGGCAGACGGTTGGCCCAGGACTTCCGCTTTGTGTAAACAATAGTTTATAATTCGCACACACACATACACGTGACCTGCGGCAGAGGCAATAAAAGTGGCCCAGCAAAAGGGTTAAACACGCCGGAGACTGAAATGAACAGGGGCAAGGGGGAAAGGGAGGGTTTGGAACCCAAGCTTTTCACCGATGCCGGGAAATACCCTTATGGAGTGTACATAAAACACACAAAATAGAAAACTAATTACGGGTTCGGGGAAGTGATAAAATAAACTTTTAAAGGAATATATTACTTGAGGTTTTAGAGAAGAAATGTAGTTTGTAGTCTTGTATTCTTGCATTATCTTATCAATATTATATGGGATTCCCCTTAATTTAGCTTTTCTTTTAATAAAATCTTTAGTAAAACTATAATTTTAAATACAAATCTTTTTATATTTGCTATTTTTGTATTTTTTTAAACTCCAATTAATACTTTTTCCAAAGGATGCCGCCTTGGCAGTGTGTTCTCCGGAAAATTGCCTACGGTCTGCACTTGGTTCCAGGGTTAAAGGTTTAAAGTGTCCGTCTGAAATATGTTCTCCTGCGTGTCCTGCTAGGTGAGTGTGTGTGTGTTGGAAGTGTGTGCCTGTGTGTTCCTGTGTGTGTGTTGGCCGACTGTCGCTCGCTTGAGCACGCCTACGTGCCTAAATAACGGCGGGTGTTGGGGGGGGTCGTAAGAGGGTACAGGTCGCCCAAGGGAAGGAGGGGGGGAAAAGGTGAAAAAGGTGGTAAGCTGGGAGAGAGGAAGCAGAAGGACAGCCTCCTGAATAGGCCGCAAAAGGTCGTGATAAGGCCAGCAGCAGCAGCAGCGGCAGCGGCAGTCAGGTGAATGAAATGAGGGCCCCGAGATGAGTGCCACAATTGAAAAGCCTACGAAGAGCGAGGAGCCAAGAGGGCAGAGCCTGGCTAAATCCTGGTTAAAACACTGGGAAAATCCAGCAAAAAAAAAAACAAAAAAAAAGGAGAAGGGGAACAAACGAGGGGGGAAGGGCACTACTGACCGACCACTTTGCATTAAGTATGATTGCACTTGGTCGAGAGATCTGGCAATTATAGATATGCAATGTGAATGTGCCTGCCACATGCTAATTACTGTGATGGGAGGGGGATGATGGTGGGGGGGGGAGGGGGGCCAAAGGACAAAGGCAGAGAGGGAAAAAACGTTTTTTGCAAAACACATTTCGCAAGTCCAAAAGCAATTAAAGCCAACTTAGCAGCCGAAAGGAAACGAGTTTTCAGAGGGACATTTTTTTATACTTTATTTTCACTCTTATTTAAGATGAACTTCTTCTGATTACAGCTTTATGTTGGATATTTTTAGATCGTACACCTCTTTAAAGTCGCATCTTAAAGGGTTCTGAGATTCTCCGTATTTTCCGGAATTTTCCGCCTTGCTGCCACCCTCCGTTTTCCCTTTTTTTCCCGCGCTAACCCAATCTGTCCAATGTCACCTGCCGCACCTGTCCGCTGACCTCTCGACAAACGAAGAAGAGAAAAAAGGGGGGTAAAATAATAAAAAGAAAACAAAAAGCTTCAAAAAAAAAAAAAGAAGAAAGGTAAAAATCCACTCAGCCCCCCAATCGTTTTTTCTTGCGGCATTTAATTTGGCCACACACACACACACACATGGAGAGTCAGGGGCAGGGTCGGGTCTGAGAGGTCCGATCAAACGTGGTCATAAAAAGCAGAAGGGAAAAAAAGTGCCCGAAAAAAAAAGGGGAACCCCAAAAGGGGCACAAACTCTCGCACACACACACTCGTACAAGCCACAAAACGAGCAGTGACACAATATGCTAAAGCCATCCCCTTTTTTCCCCCCTCTCACCCACCAGAAGCTGCCATTCCTGACCAGTCCCTGCCCTTTACATTTTAAATTTTATTATTTTTTATCGCTGCGCACATTTTTTGCTACACTTTTCAGGGGGAGACAACGACTTGGGGAGGCTTGAGACACTTTTTTAAACTCATTTATTAGTTCAGCTTTATTTTATTAAATAATAATTTAAATGTCAAGGTATAGGTTCATATTTTTACATTTATTTTATTAATTCTCATTACAAAATTCTTGTAAACAAATCAAGAAAAAATCTCTTATTTTAACCTCTTCTTTCTTCATATAAAGAGCATCCTTTTAGTCCTGTTTCGTCCTGCCTAACCCTTTCGCTTGGCTGCCTGAAAACAGCAAAATATGCTTTTTCAGCCAACACCTTTTGGAAGTGAAACCCCCGAAATTTTCATCCTCCTCAACTTCCCCCTTTTTACGCAGGTTTATTGCCGCCTTTTGTCTTTGGGTCCTTCGGTTATGTCCTTTAGTTTCGCTTTCTTTCTCCATCTCCGCTTTTTTTTTGTTCCTCCTTCGGACACCTTTTCGACTTTCTGGCCACACATTGTGTTGATTTTTGCCAGGAGATTCCTCCTCCGCCTCTCCGCTCCTCTGTTTGAGTTTCTCACGTGGCGTTGACAGGTAACTCAGATTACCTGAAAAAGTTAAACAACTCGAATAAATTCATGCATGAGTGTGCTGAAGGGTGCCATATTTACCCGATTCTCATCGGGAATGATACCTAGATCAACAGTTTTTCGAAGGTAAATTGAAAGGGAAGCCATTGAAGGCTCTTTTGGGGTAATTAATAGGGTTTTGAGAGAAGGGTTTCTAACTAGGAGTAGGTATATATTTAGTATTGAGGATAATATAAAAACAAAACCAATTATCCTTTCAAAACAGCTTTGTTCTTTTGTATTTTGAAAAGTTTCTAGTTTAGCCTTGAAAAAATTGTCTTTCCAGTCAAAATATTTTATTAAATTAAAATTGCAAATTTCTTATATTATTTTTTAATAATAAAAACGACCTTCGTTTAATTTTACCCCTCAAAAGTCTTAAATCCTTGCCGACAGAGTATGTCCAGCCTGTGATTGCAATTTTATTTCGAGTAAAAGCCTTTGGAAAATTGCAGCAAAAAAAAGGCAGGGCCATTGATATTTACCCGGTACGGGGACCAGGACCAGGACCAGGACCCTATCTGTTTTGCATATTGAATCAATAATAGATTTCAGCCGAGGATGCAACAGAAGATGACCAGCCTCAGTCCTCTCTCTCTTCAGCTCGTCCTCTGGTCCTTTGCCTGCAGCTTTTTATGGATAATCGATGCTTAAAGTCGAGACGACGCACTCAAAGAAAAGGAAAGAAGAGCGAGCGCGGAAAATCGAGGAAAAAAGGGGGCCAGACACGGGGGGCGGTGGAAAAACCTAACGACAGCTTAATCCTTTTAAAACTGAGACCACATAAAAGCAGCAGAAACAACAACAGCGGCAAAAAGAGAAATAAACCGCAAAGCAGCAAAAAAAAAAAAAAGAGAAAGAAAAGCAAGGAAAGCAAAGAAAAGCAGAAGAAATCGACGACGATGGATGATGGGCGATGAGAACAATAAGGTGCTCTCGAGAGGTTGCCCACGGATTGTTGGGCAGCCTTCTCCCCCCGCCTCCGCCTCCGCCCAAGGCAAAGAGTTGAAGCGGCAGCGTGACACAATAAAGACAACCCACGACAAAGGCTGGGTGTAATAACTATAAAAATAAACCGATGCTCGAAAAGAAGGGGTGGAGGGAAAAAATAGGCAAAAAACGAAACAGAAACTGAAACAGAAACCGAAACAGAAACCAAAGGCAAAGCCCAGGCGAGACGGGGAAAAGCTGGGAAAAAGCAGCAAGTCGAGAAGGGGGATTAGGAAGCCAGGAAACAGAGGCGAAAAACCAGGGCCTATACCTTAGTCTAGGCCGGGAATATTACTTGCCTTTCCCCTTTTTCTCTTTAAGGATATATATTATCCCACATTTTGTCACCGAATTTGTTTAGTTTTTTTGTTTTTTGAAATTATGGGTAACATTTTTTACTTAAGACCTTTAATGGTTTTTGATCATAACTTGAGTTTGAGTCAACCGATTTCAGTCTGGTTTGGTTTTTTCTTCTTGGTTTTTCAAGGAGAACTTTTCTGTATTCAAAAATTTGATTTCAAATTTTTTGCCATTTTTTGAAAATTTTGACGATATAACCCCTTAAATTTTGTTTGTCCCAAAAATCGCATCGTTTTTTGATCATAACTTGACTTAAACTCAACCGATTTCCGTCCGGTTTGGTTTTTTCTTCTTGGTTTTCAAAGGAGAACATTTCTGCATTCAAATATTTGATTTCAAAATTTTTTCCCATTTTTTTAAATTTTGACGATGAAACCCCTTAAATTTTGTTTGTCCCAAAAATCGCATGGTTTTTTGATCATAACATGACTTACACTCAACCGATTTCAGTCTGGTTTCGTTTTTTCTTCTTAATTTTTAAAGGAGAACATTTCTGCATTCAAAAAATTGATTTCTAAATTTTTTTTCAATTTTCTTTCCTTAAATTTTTTTTGCCCCCAAAAAAAATTTTTGTTGTCCCCATTTAATGGTTTTTTATTCATAACTTGGCTTAAACTGAACCGATTTCAGTCTGGTTTGGTTTCTTCTTCCTGGGATTCCAAGGAGAACTTTTCTGCATTCAAAAATTTAATTTCTAATTTTTTCCTAATTTTTGAAAATTTTGACGATGTAACGAGAGCCACCCTAGAAATCCCTAGGACCCCCTACAACCCCCTAGAACCCACCTAGAACCACCCTAGAACCCCCTGGAACCCCTGGAACCCCTGGAACCCCCTGGAACCCCCTGGAACCCCCTAGAA